>CALNHX010003425.1:0-150322 GCA_940337035.1 Agriotes lineatus | reverse complement strand
CGATACAAAACAGCAACTGAAAGTATCTATAAAATATTTCATAATAATAGTCAGATATCAAACTTCTATCTCACACTATAAATACTAAATATAAAGGGGTACCAGCGAAGTTCAATTTTAGTAAGTGCGAGGTTGTAACAATGAAAAATAGACCATAGCTGCCAGCTATTCACCTTGTTCCTAATTACATCCTCGTGTGGTTTTATTGTGTGAACAATAATATTGTAAAAAAGTAGTTGCTCGCTTCCGTAGGCGGAAGCCTTTCTTAGTAAGTAATCTCATTAAAAATCAGCGGCAATTCAGATTTGCCGCACGTTCACCGTTACAACGAGAAAATATGAGTTTGCGTTTGCCGTTTACCTGCACAAACTCGAGGGAATTTACGCGTCGATGATCCGAATCGTGAGAATTTTTACCGTTGCCTAACGATATGATTATTAACTATTCCGCATTCAAACAAGTGACTAGCTGCTCTTATAATACTTCAGAATTCCTTTTTAATGCTTTGCACTTCAATCTCTTGATCAATTATCGAAATAAGCGACAACTTCTTTTTCGTTCAAAATTTTGTACAACTAGAATAATTACATGAGAATAATTTCGAGTAGGTACGAGCCAGAACCCACTTAAAAAATATTATCAGCTGCCCAGAAATGCCCCCGTCTTAATAAATAAATTTAGATTAGAAGTCCGCTTTGAAGCTTTTAATGTAAAATTTAGATTTTTTTTATCGCATTGCATTTTCTGAAGCTCAATATTTGTAAATATTACGATAAAGACTGCGAGTCTGGAGCGGTGGCAGTTCCAAAATCCTGAGTCACATTGAAACTGCTATATCACCGATTCCGCAGCGATCGCGTTTTCGTCCGTAATTCACATACAAATTCAAATCTTGATTTCAGAGAACTCCCAGCAGCTGCCAGCTGGTTAGTGCATATGATGCGAGCGAGTATGTTGACACATAACTCATATTATACTGACATACTTCTTGTGCATTGTTTTACATGTTTTAAGCGGGATCAAATAGCAATCTCCGAGTCGCCTTACTTAAACCTTGTTACCTATATTATAACGGTACGATAGATGATAAAATACATTTTCAATTATACGTAGAATACGTAGCCGCCACTGTAACCGCTTTTGCATTAAAATAAAGTCGGAAAGTTAAGGAACGTTGGGTATATAACGCAGGATGTACGTAAACCAAAAAACTCAAGAACAACATAACCTATCGAAACGATTTCTTCGCTAGTTTGTGTGAAATATTAATGCAAAGACGTGATCGACTTTTGGGCGTAATCGGTCAGTTTTCTTTCTATGTGTGTGTCTATTTGTATTCGGGCTACCAGTAATAGATGTTAAGCGGTCGCGTAACTACCCCGTCAGGGTGGCGTAGCGGCACATTACCGAACTACCGCGCCTGAGGTCGCAGTTTGAATCTCGCTCCCGGCAAGATTTTTTTAAAAGTTGTCGACCCTTTCCGCTAACGATATTGGTATATCGCCGACTCGATTTTAAACCTTCTTTCCAAATTCTCTTCAGCAATCGTCGCATGTATGGCACCATCATGTGTATGTATAACATAATATAATAAGGGCCACACCATAATGACAGTATCAGCTCAACAGATTACGAAGGCTGTCTTAAGAAGCTGGCAACCCAAAGAGTACATGCCAAAAACAGCACCATGCCAACAGTCTGCCGTCTCATCTTGTTTAAGGTTTTAATTCCAAATTTGCGCTCTTAAAGCATTTTATGCAAAAAAAAGTTTCGCGTTAAATGCTTTCAGAAAAAAATTAACGTATGTACGTTATCACCATAAGCTAAACTCCAAACGTGCTAATTAAATTGAAATAAATACACATATTTAAATGACAAAAACTATATTAATCCACTTATGAGACACACAGAAAATGTTAAGCAAATAAATATATTTCGATTATATTGAAAATGAAATAAAGCTAAATACCAAGTAGTAAGTATGTACTTTAAAATAATAAAATAATAATGACTCTAGTGAGCAATAATAGTATTTAACATTACTAGCTTGGTAAGAGAGTTTTTACTGGCGAATAGAAGGATATGACTGGCGAGCCAGTCACCTTCTTGAGCCAGTAAAACCTGTTACCTTGCGTGTATTGTTGAATATTTCATTTGTTCCTCACTTGTAAATAACTAGAAATTTACCATTTATTCAAAATGTCAAACTGACAAGCAACTAAATTCATCAATATGACACATACTAAGGAAGACAACTCTGGCTTTGCACGCTATCATTTATCTATGAGCACGCTTATAAAACTGACAGTTAACTTGTAAAGATTTTACAAGTTAGTAACTTGTTAAAATAAACTTTCTTGATTAATACAGTGACTTGATAAAATGATGTTTACAAGTGGGGAACAAATAAAAAACATAACAGGAGCGGTATAATCAGTTTGAACTGTTTGGATTTTTTTCATTTGTTTTTTTTTATTTTAATATTGGAAGAATATATACCACACAATAGATGCATACTTCAATTTAGTGCTTCATTTTTAATACATTCGACATGTACAGTCGTGTTCATTAAAGTGTTGTTCAGCATTTGTGCTTTGTGAACATAAATGAATTACACACAGTTCAAAAGTGTTGTATATACAAATATTTTGAAAATATACATCTAGGTCTACCTAGTTAATAATACAGTGTAAGCATTTGTTGAGTAATAGCACAACCACCAATAAACTTAAACTGTCAATGTACAACACATTTTTGAACACACTGTACATCAAAAATAGTCCAAAATCATATTATACTTCCAGATCTTTGATTCCATTCTGTGTGAAAAATATCATCCATAGTTAAATTAAATGTTTTTATCGTTTGTTATGGTTATAAACATTTACAAATATGTTCTCCAAATGATGTCATTTTTGATAATGGTCTATTATGATATGTTTTATCGGACTTTTTCCACTGTCTCGGGTGTTTATCACAAAAAATCAGTCCTTCTCAGGACTAACCAAGAGTTCATTCACCTGAGGACGGGAGTAGAGTGCGATAAACACCCGAAACAGTGGATAAAGTCCGATAAAACATACCATTTACAAATATGTAAAAAATATAATTTATTTTTGACACTTCTATCATAAACGTTTTTTTGTTGTGCTGCATCGAAAATCTATCAATTTCAGCAGTGTTTAGCGGCCAAAAACACCCACTTTTTCGTACTAGCACCTTTTTGTTTTCTGCAGCAATACATAACCATAGCAACAAAAACCAACGCTGTGTTTCCATTAGTCGAAATCAAACTACGCATTGCCATTTTTTTTTTGGTATGATCATGACCTCGACTTTTACCAAAATCCTTGATTAAACTGTCATTTTTTAATAAGAAAAAAAGCGGACTTTTAGACTCGCCTTATTTATATGCCTTGCTTGGCCATAAATTGCGACTCGTCCAAAAAAGTCCTTGATTTCGTACTTATAACATAAATAGCTATTGTACTATTAAATTTCACGTAATCTGCAATTAAGAGATTTTGAATTTCAGGCAAATCATTTATAAATACTAGACATAGCACTATACCTAAATTAAGGGTCCTGTGAAAGTGTTTCCATCATATTAAACTACGAGTACAAAACATAAGTCTTGCAAATATAAAACTAATTAAATTCAATCTGTTATACCCTACAGCTACACCACTGTTGCATAACTTTCTCTTGAAAAAATTTCATAATCAACTCACCTAATTGCTTTTGAATTCTGTAGATACTATAAAGCAATAAAATTCTGTATATACTATAAAGCAATAACGTTTATTTTCAAGCTATAAATATGGTTATACATAAATATCATTAAATTGGGATCAACAGATTATATTTTTTTTATTTAGCATGTCTTTTATGAAGTTGTTTTCAAGTACATCAAAGTTTTTCTTGATGAAGATGGATACTTCAAAATTAGACATTTTTTATTCAATAAAAACATTTTTATCTACTCCAGTGGAAGTAACTCATTACGTAATTCATTTGACACTATTTTCGTTAGGTAATGAAGCTCATTACATCACCTAGGTATGTAATGGCTTAATTACCTAACTGAGTGGTGTAATGGCTTCATTACCTAACTGAAATAGTGTCAAATGAATGACAATGACATTTGTCTACTAAAATATGTATTTATGAAAATGACAGATCTGACATTTCTCTTAATGCACTTTTCTCAATTTTGGGCAGTTGTAGATAACATTTTGTACAATACATGTGTGATAATGCATCATTAATAATATACTTGTGTGCTTACCATCCATAATTTTACTGAATTCTAAAAATGTTTAATACGTACATTTTGTAGAGAAAAATTGAGTTATTCTTTTACCCGTGCGGTATGGATGGTCCACATTACCAAAACGTAAGACACTAAAGATTATGAATGCTTCAATGAAATTTATTCTTATACAGACACCTACGTCCATAAAAACGTGGTTAACAATAATATCTCACTAACATCTGTTCAGTCTTTATTTTTGTACTATTAAAGAGACCTTGCTGAACGTGAATATAATTTAGTCCAAACATATGTTCCTGTATTACCTTCACGCAGTTTTAAAATGTTTAACTTCTTATCACAAGTATGGAAAATCTGGCAAAGATTCTTATACTGTGATAATCTATATCACCGTGTAACACAATATTTTCTAGCATTATTTTTCTAAAATGTCCTAAATGCTTTCTCTTCCGGAGAAGTCTCAAAATGAATGCCACTCTAAGAGTGAGAGGACTAGAAGAAAATAAAACACATTTTACAATCGTAGAAAGAGATTGCACACAATGGTTGCTGCGCAAGCACAAAAGACGCGTTTCAAATCTGTAACCCGAATCCGCGGAAGTTGAGCATTGCATCGCCAGATGCAAGCGTACGAAGCACCAGCCTCTACACCGCAAGATAAATAAGGTTACAGATAATACATACTTACATATAACAGGAGATTGCAATACAAAAATTGGAAAGAAGGAAAACTCAGAAGAAAGGTGCGTAAGTACTCTTAGAATAAGAAAAAGAATCGCACGAGTTGACGAACTTATAGCTGCTATGTTACAACACAACTTCTTCATAATACCTACTTCGAAAAGAAGCCACAATTCAAGTGGACATGGAGAAGTCTAGACAGAAAATACAAGAATGAAATAGATTTTATAATGATAAATCATAAATACATAACAGACGTGTCAGTTCTAAACGCTGTGGATGCAGGACGGAATCACAGATTGGTCAGAGCAAAAGTAGTGATAAATGCAAATGTTGAAAGACTAAAACTTGTCAATAGTAAGAAAAAAAATCTGAATATAAATATCCTAAAATCAAAAACATCTGAATATCAGGAAGAAATACTGAAGGAACTCGTAAGTTGGTGTGGCGATAACAGATACGGAAATTTCTTTGGCATAATTCGCAGTAGTTCACTACTCCCGACAAAAGGGTTGCAGCAGGCAACATTCCTAACTGTAAAATTTACCGTTGCATTTTCCATGTAACGGGAATGTTGCTGGCTTCAATGCCCTGGCATAATGGGACTGCGAATTCTTCAAAGGGATATTCACCCCTTTTTGACTATGGGCCGGTTGCAGAAAGCAATGTTAAGTCTCGTGTTAGCTAACATCGCGTCAAAGTGAACAAAATCGCATCAAATTTTGTTTACTAATGTATTAGTTACCATAAAGATTTGAGATTTGATGCGATTTTGTTCACTTTGACGCGATGTTAGCTAACACGAGACTTAACATTGCTTTCTGCAACCGGCCCTATAAGTAACGAGATTGACATAAGCTCAGTTCAGTTACAGTCCATCCTGGGTGATTACAAATTCTTAGCATCTCGCATTACAATAAACGTTTTCTACCGCTTTACAAGTGTTTTTGTTCTGGACTCAAACCATTCGCACCCATAGTTGGCAAGTAAAACTAGATGACATTTTAGAAGAGATAAATGCAAATATTACTAATACAATCCATAATGCTATTAACATGATAACACCAAACAAGGTACCAAAACAAGGAAAAAGTATGTGAAGAGACTAAAAAGCTGATACGTAAAAGACGTAAATTAAGAGCAAACACACAATCGAATAGCACCGAATACTAAGAACTAAATAAAAAAATTAAGATAGGAATTAAAACGGACGTATAAAAAATATCGAGAAAATGAGATTGAAAAAGTAATTGAGGAAAACGCAAACATGAGAGTATTGAATCAAAAATTAGACACAATAAGAAAATATTCAAAATAAGAAAGCCAGATGAAAGAGAAACTACAAACAAAAAGCAATCATGAATGAGGGTTCTGAGGACTAACAGCGAAACTAGATGGATGCCAGCCCATTGAACAAGCTGGATATCGAAAAGGATACAGCACCAATGAACATCTACAGGCTATAAAACTTTTAATTGAACGAAGTAATGAGTACATCATACCGCCTTTGCGACTTTGAAAAGGCATTCAACACTGTGGAATTTAAACCTATTTTTAAAGCCCTAGACGACTGTCGAATTGATTCTACATATCCTAAAGTGATTAACCATACTTACCAGAAACCAACATTAGAAGTAAAAGCTGAATGAATGACGAACAAAATTAAGCTAAAAAGAGGAGTACACTACGGGAACACATTATCCCCAAAACTGTTCACGCTTATATTAAAGAATATTTTTTAAAAACTTGGTAGGTAAAGGAATTAATATAGACGGGAATCATTTGTCAAATCTGCGATATGCAGACGACACAGTGCTGATTGCTACCGATGAAGATGAACTTGAAACAATGTTACAACTAAATGGTCAATCTGAAGGGGTAGGATTAAAAATTAATATAAATAAAACCAAACTGATTTCTAGCTTTGCACTACAGAAAAATATAGAGATAATATTTTAAATAGGATCTTTTTCAACTAAATCACCTGGAGATGGATCCATTTTTCCAATCGTCTTTTGTGATTCAGTACAACTGGTAGTAATATTTCTGGAGAAATTTCTACGCAGGCTTATTGGATTCTCTTGACACAGTTCCTGTGTGTTTTAAGGTCTAGATGCATCCATATACTCAATAGTTCCCCAAAGAAAAAAAGTAGAGCGGTATAATGTCAGGCAAACTCGGAGCCTACTCTATTAAAGTGTTATTACGACCTATCCATCTTAACAAAAAGTTTTCGTTTAACCATGCTCGCTCTATTCTTGCATTATAAACTGGGGATCCTTCTAGCTGGAGGTGTAAATACTATTGTAGTGTCGGTAGAACGTCGAAGGAAATCAGATAATATACCTAAATGTAAAAGATGCCAACAATAAGGCCATAGTCGCAATTGTAAGCTCGCAGCACGTTGCGTAAAATGCACTGGCAACCATTAATACAGCATATGCTCAAAAATTGCAAACGATAAACCGCAATGTGTTAATTGAGGCGAAGAACACCCCGCGAACTTCAAAGGGTGTAGTTATTTTAAAAATTAATAAATCTACACACATGAACCGAACTCACGAATACAATAACACAGCAACAACTAATTACAATGGTGATCGCCCCCAAACTAATTACAATGGTGATCGCCCCCAAAGAGTACACAACAGACTCGAATAATAACAAATAGCACCTATAAAGACGCCACCACAGGATTGACTAATACTCCTACAAACTAACATGAAAATAGCACTGATATCATAACTATGGTAATAAAAGCCATAATAGACTTAATTATACCACACATAGACAAAATCAAACCTATTCTTTTAACACTTACCAACATTGATTCAACATGCATCAAAATAACCACCTTATAATACATAACAATAATTAATTGGAACGCCAATGGCATTAATGCTCAGAGATCTGCATTCATCAGCTTTTGTAGCAAGACACAACATTGACATTGGTTGCAATTCGGAAACACATCTGATTGAAAATGAAGCATTTCGAGTCCCGGGAAACATTGTCTATAGAAATAATCGCACAGCGCCTATTGCTTCTGGTGGTGTAGCAATCCTAATTAAATGCAAACTGACACACTCGTTATTAACTAAGCTAGCAGCAATATGTCTAGAAACCGTCAGAATTAATTTACAACTCAACAATGGCAAACAAGTAAAAATAGTAGCTGCATATAAACAACGTAATAAAAGATTGGTTACTCAAGATATTACTAATATTGCTAACATTGCTGGTAGGAGACATAAACTGCAAAAACACCAAACCCAAAAAGTATTTCATCTAATGCACACGTTTTCATAAAAGTAGCCCGATATTTCTGAAATTTTGCATGGGGCCATAATTTTACATTTTGAATAACTTTCCTTCGTGACATTTTGACGTTGTATTTAGAACAAAGAAGAGACTTTACGTGAGTAAAAAATGTTTTTTATCTACCACTCGTGAGGGCTTATAAAGATTAATCCAAATTTTCGTTTTAAGATTTTCGCTCTACCTGAAAATTATACGGCATTTTTAACACCCTGTATAGATCTATTTTGAGGCCTATTTCAACGTACTGTTGTGCAGTTTGGGGCAATGCTTCCAAAACCCAAATCAATAAACTGCAAATCATACAAAATAAAGTGCTCTAAATATGTGTAAATGCCCCGTGGTATGTCAGAAACTACCACATTCATGAAGAACTAAACATACTTACTATTGACCATCACATAAAAAAGTGACTAAAAATGTCTTTACAAACATACAACTGTGTGATACAATTCAGTACAAAAAAACATTCACAAAAGACTGAAGCAATAATTACCCCAGGACTTATGTTTGTCATACGATGAAAGTGATTCAAGTTAACTCTTGCACCATTACAATTACGCCACCGAGGAGCTGACAGCCGACCTCATGAAGACATTTATTGTGATTATTTATTATTGCAATTGTTGTAATTATTAAAAAAAAAATTAATTAAGGGCCCATCTGTACAATAGTTATTTTTATTAAGTACATAAAGATTGACATAACTAAATCTGCTACATGTATATATACTCGTAAATGTATCAAAACGAAGTTTATTTTAGTAGGTAAATATTTTTCACAAAATTTTTATTTCATGTCACGCTTCCATGCGTAATGAACAAAGAGAATATAGGTATTATATACATACATATGTGACCAATAAAATAGTATAAAAAATTACAGTTTACTACAATGTAAATTCAAACTTGTGTTTTGCATTCATTTGTATTTTATGTACAGGGTGTCCCATTTTCGTTGATATTACGGGGTATCTCACTTACGAGTAAAGATAGAGAGTTGCGGTTTTCGCAATACTGTGCTACTTTTTTGTGAAAACAAAGATGGTCTAAACAAAATTTTCATAGCCCGCTTCGTTTTTGAGATACAGGGCGAAATTGGAAATATTGCATTTTGGGACCCTCTCGTATCTCCTTTATCCTTTAACATATCGCAAAGCTAAAAACTGATTCTTATACAGTTTTTTACGTAGAACTCAGTGGCGTAGTCAGATTTTTGCTGTGAGCCGTCAATTTTTACTTATAAATTAAACTTATGTTTTTTTAACGAAACACTCTGTATATATTTTTGTAAAGCTTATAAAATTTCCAATCAAATGAAAGAAAAATATACAGGGTGTCCCGTTTAAAAAAACATATGTTTGATTTATAGCTAAAAATTGACAGCTCACAGCAAAAATCTGACTACGCCACTGGATTCTACGTAAAAAACTGTATGAGAGCCAGTTTTTAGCTTTAATATATGTTAAAGGATAACGGAGATACAAGGGGGGTCCCAAAATGCAATATTTTCAATTTCGCCCTGTATCTCAAAAACGAAGCGGTCTATGAAAATTTTGTTTATACCATCTTTATTTTCACAAAAAAGTAGCACAGTATTGCGAAAACCGCAACTCTCTATCTTTACTCGTAAGTGAGATACCCTGTAATATCATCGAAAATGGGACACCCTGTACATCATAAAATTATCAAAAATTAATAAGACATGAAGATTTCACTTATGATTAAATCCTGAGCAAAGTTTGCATCTTTTATTACTACTTTTACTTTTCCAAACATCGTATCGTAAATGACATAAATAAAAATTAATTTTTTCGTAGACCTCTCTATAAAATATAATTTACCGAGCATATTTACGTACAAAAAATGTCAATTTTTTGGACACCATTCATTTTTCGTCAGCAGACCTTTTTCATGAGCAAACATTTTTCGTCCGCAACAATTATAATTTACACTGCCCTTTTAATTTTTTCAAATTACGATATTGGAGGAAAAATGTAATATGCACGTCAGACGAAAACTACTTTTTATGGCCTTGCTTGCTTCAGCTATCGCCTCAGCCAGCAATTGCAGGCATCGTCCATAAAAAGACAATTTTTCGGCCTAGATACATAAACAACTATTATCCAATATTGCTTTATAATGCCATCTTTATTTACTTAGGCAATTAAAGTAGTTGTTTCCTAAAACTGTTAAACAAAAATTTTATTCCTCTAACGACTTAAAAACTTTGAGAAAACTTCAGTATAGCCCACTGATACATTCTGACATTTACGGATCATGCACATAAAGAAACTGTTATGTCAGTGGTGAAACTGGATGTTAAGCTACGAATAAAAGAAATACTCCGCGAAATTCAAATTCAATATTATTGTCTACGATTGGACTAACTCCTGTTTTTACGGTCATACACAGGCATTTTTGTACTAAATACACACAAATCTTAAACTGCAGCCAACCTAAATCCGCACCTTAACGGCAGCCAAGATTGGATCTGGCACGAAACGCTTGTGTTTTGCCTCCACTGTCTGAACATTTGTCGAACCACCGACAAACTGGGAATCGCATTATCATGCGCATGCACCTAAGCACCAGTGGGCTATATTGGAGTTTAGCCAAAACTGTAATTCACTATACTATTTCATTTATTACTAATTTATATAATACATATAACAAATTTTCAAAAATGAAACAACACATTTATCCAATTTTGCTTTATAATGTCATCCCTATTTACTTGGACACAAGGCATAAGTACTTGTTTATTAAAACTGCAAAATAAAAATGTTATTCCTCCAGCAGTTTAAAAAGTTTAATTCTCAGTATTGCCAAGACCAAAACACAATCATGGCAATGTTATTTTCGTAAAAAATCTACAGAATCTCAAAATTCTGTTTTAATATTACGTGCGGTTAAAGTAAATAAGATGGAACTCGCATATTTTAATCTTCTTGCAGTAACTATTAGTTCGTTATATGTGCAAAATTTATTATTTTAATAATGCTCGGTATTATAACACTTTTATTTCCTAAATAAAATTTACTTTGAGATTAAAATTAATTTACCAAATAAATTTTATTCTCTGGATAATTTGACAGTTAAAAGTCAAAAGTATAGCGTCAGTTTTATTTTCCAGTCCATCCAAAGGTGAAAATATAACAAAATCGTGTTCTATTAAGCTTCATTTCGATTGTACTAATATATTTAATAATTTACATTACGGTTATCAAGTCTTCTGTATCATCTGTGTCAGATGTAAGTTCACCTACAGTATCCAGTGCCGACACTGACCAATCTGAACCACAACAAGTCCTAAGACGTCGAAGACCTCGAGTCTTCCGAGTCAGAAACCACCCGTTTGATACATATAATGAAGAAGAATTTAAGAATAGGTTTAGACTGTATAAAAATTCTGTACGTTACATTTTAAATTTAATTGAAAATCACATCAAACCTCTAACAGCGAGAAATAAATCGATATCTGCAATGAATCAGTTGCTTATCACTCTTCGTTTTTATGCATCCGGTATGTTTCAAGTTAATATTGGTGATCATTTTAATGTTACAAAAGCTACAGTATCCAGAATTGTTCATAAAGTTAGTCATACTATAGCCAGACTTCGATACAGATTTATTAGAATGCCAAGATCACTATACAGAAGACGTAGAATTTGTGCAGAATTTTACAATCATGCTAGATTTCCTGGTGTTATTGGTGCAATAGATGGAAGCCACATTCGAATACAGATTCCTGGAGGACATGCGGCGGAAACCTTTAGAAATAGAAAAGGTTATTTTTCTTTAAATATTCAGGCTATTTGTGATGCCAATTTAAATATAATGGATATAGTAGCAAGATGGCCAGGATCTGCTCACGATAGCCACATTTTTGATAACTCATTGGTAAGAGCTAAATTTGAAAATAATGAATTTGGTAATACGTATTTATTGGGTGACAGTGGCTATCCTTGTCGGCGTTATATTCTTACACCTTTGCTTAATCCGGAAACAGAAGCTGAGAGAAAATATAACTCGGCACACATAAGAACAAGAAACATTATTGAACGAACATTTGGAGTGCTCAAGAGGAGGTTTCCATGTTTATCTTTGGGATTGAGAGTGTCTGTAAATAAGGCTATTCTAATTATAGTATAGTATAGTGCGTCTTGCATAATATATGCAGAAATATAAATGACTATTCAACACTATAACATATAAGCCAATCACATTGCAGACATTTGCTGTTTTCAACCAATAACAGCAGTATATCACTGAATATTGGGCACCATGCAAAATATTCACAAAACAATGTACGTACTCAAAAAATAAATAGCCTTGTTGCGAAGTATCGCTTAGCAACGATGTTCTGTCCTTAGTGATATCGCTAGGTTACGTAACACTAAACCCCAACAAACTGTGTGGCTTGTTTAAAAAAATTAAAAATGCTGTGTTTTGGAAGTATTCCACTGAATTTAATTGAGGATGAATAATTATATTAATTGTTGGAATATTTTTCAATAAAGTTAATCGTTATGTATTAATATTGTTAAATAGTCGTCCCAAATACCACTCGAAGTGGATATATTTTTTTTAAATATTTTGCCATTTCCATAGAAATTATTGCAAATTTCACTCAACAAAATCACATTTAAATGTCACTCGCCTTCGGCTCGTGACATTTTTGACGTGATTTTGTATCGTGAAATTTAAACGCAATAATTTACATGGAAACGACAAAATATTTGTCAAAAATATATCCACTGCTTGTGGTATTACCCTTGATAATATCATTATGGAAAATGAGGCAAATATTCAACAAATGGAAGCTAATAACAACTTAAATAATGTTCAAATGATACCAAATAATTTTGCTGTTAGAAATACTGTTATTCATACCGTATTCGAATATTCAACAAATTAGTTGTAATTCAATAGTTGTTTATTAAACGATAAAAATATAAACATAACATATTAATCTGAGTTAAAATCACTACCATATTCTTTTTTCAGTTTAAGAACTTTTTCCCGAATTTCCAACTGTAATTTCCTTTTTTCTAATTTTAAAATATCACGACTAAGTTCTTCTTTTTCCTTCCTTATCCTAAGAATATCTAGTTTTATGTTTTCTTTATCTGCGGTATTTTTGTCAACTTTCCTGACCTTATTCTTGTGATATGGAATTCCAGGTCTTAAATTTACTTGATTTGATTCTCGTACAGCTAACACGTCATCCTCTTGTAAAATGTTAGGTTTATCTCCTTCATTTTCGTTTTCTTGGTTCATAATTGCTTCAGAATTAGGATAGTGCACTTGAAGAAGATTATCAAATGGGGCATCACTATCATATATGTTAATTATTTCCAGTGTGCAATTTGCACCATTTAAAGCTAAAACCTTTTCCCCGATAGCATCCATTTGACCTTTGGATGAGCCACCCCCAGTTTTATAAATTTCAACTTTCTCATTGGCTTTATCTTTTTAGCTTTCTTTTTAATGCAGTCATATAAAAGTCTTAACTGAGAAACAGATCTAATACCTGTTTGAGCCGTGGCATTGTACTGATCAGCAATTGCTTCCCCCTATTTTTCAACTTCACGCTGGAACCATCTGTTTGTTTATTTTCACATATAATCTCATAAGAGCATTAATTCTTTCCGGAAATTTTTTGAGTGCGTTGCAACAACGTCGTATTAATTTGCCCGAGCGGGACGCGAGGGCAAATTAGGACGTTGTTGGAATGCACGAAAAATTATTTCCGGATATGAATTAATGCTCGAATGCAGATTCGGTAAGAAAATCGTAACGACACAAACCCTAAAAGGAAGTAATGTCTACCTACAAAAAATTTTCAAGAAATTTTTTAGTTGTCTTGGTTACGGCTCCTGAACTAATTTATAATTTCCAATAAGCTTTCTTTTTCTTGCTCTGTATATTTCTTTCCTCTTTCACGTTTCTTCTCCATAATTATAAGGGATTATACAAGATTTATTAAAGAAACAGAAATCATCAACTTTCAAAATTGACAGTTTGGTTTTAAAAAATTGGTGGCGCCATCTATCGCACATGAAAATGAGTAATTTCGGTCAGTAATTTACTACATAAAACGGTTTATTTCTAAAATAGTTATTTAACTGACAGATTTGATTTATAATACGCAATTTTATTTGCCTATTAGTTTACTAGGGAAGTAAATTTACTCCACAAATAGTTATCTATTGATTTATTCATCGTTTATAATACTGGCCATTAAAGTAATAAAAATTACTACTTTCGTTACTACGCATATTATGCACTAATTTTTATATATAAAATCTTCTGTTGACTAACACATTTAAAAAGAGATATCGTCATGCAATTCTTATTTATTAGAACTGTGACTAAATAGGCAATGCTACTATACTGCTAGTGTTTAAACAGAAATATTTTTAATTTGATTACCAGTGTTGACTTTAAAGATTTTATTTTTAATATGAAATTTAAAAATACCGCAATTATAAGCATACAACAATTATATTTAAATTACCTTAATGATAGAACTTCCACGCTAGGCATTTTCCTCAACAAAGACACATCCACTAATTCACTACCCCTGGAAAAAGTAACATTTAGGATATAAAAATTAACAGTAGTGAATTAATAAATGCACATGAAACTGAATAACAAAATAGCATTCCAAAACAGTATCTGCAAATTAATTAGATTGCGTGCTATGTTAATCAGATAAAACTTACCAGCAATTTAAACGTTTCACTTTAGATAAATCTGAAAGTTTACTCCTAGCAATTACCATTTCTTCAGTTAACCTCTTTGCCATCTTGGACGAGTTTTTGGGGTACAACACTAACACTAATCAAGATTTAATTACACACTTTATTTAAAATAGAGCTAATCACATTTTGCTTTGATCGAAGTTTTTGCAATATGCACTTGATGTCTAAACCATGCAATACAACGGATACAATCTCACTAATTTACAAAACTAAATTCTACCTGTATATCGCACCCATACGCAGGTCAGAATGCAAAACACTTCCACCAGTTTGCCACAACCTGTCAATGTCATTCGCAATTGTCAAAATAGTAGTAGAGTTATGAAAGTTAAAGGGGAGCAAACGAAACTGTAGCAGAAAGCAGTTAATCTGCTGCAACAGATACAGTTATGGGTAATAGTTACATGAAAATGTAAGTTCAGTCGTCTTGTTATTTTATATATTTGTCTTTTATTAAAGTAAAAAGTCAATAAGTAGATATATTTTAATTAGAGATTGTACCAACTAAACAAAAAGTTAGGTTATCGTTTAAAATTTTTTAAATGAAAATAATAAGTCAGTTTAAGATAATGAGATAATTTCAATTGCTTACTACAGTATAGCGACCAAAAAGCTATCGAAATAATAATTATAAAAGCTATTGATGAATAAATAAACTGAAAATCATGTTTAACGGTTACGGACTAACAAATGATACCAATACATATAGTCTGTTCAGTAAATCCAAAAACAAAAAGTGGCCTTTGATATCCAAAACTTCATGAGTGTAATTACAAAATTTACCTTTGTCTAGGAATGTACTTACAAAAAGTTACTAAAACAAATAGGTTAAGGGTGTGACATTTACTACCCATGTGTCATAAATGTTGTAATTAACTACTTTTAAGGATATTATACAAATACTGTATTGGATACTATTGACGTAGCGTTTACTAATGGGTATCTTTATTACATTTTATGAAACTTCAGGTTAGAATTTCTAGAAAAATATCTAGTTTGACACTCACAATGAGAAATATTAAATGTCATTTTCAATTCAAATCTGCCAGTATGCAGCCGTGCAAATCTTTGCAAAACAAAATACAGAATCCCTAGTAGAAAAATTATATGCACATGCCAACTTCAAAAAAAATTAAATGTTTTTGTGTTTGCTGAATGCCCTATAGAGCTGAAAATTGCCTAGCAAAAACCTCTGCCATGAATATCAAGTAAATGAGTATTTAAAAATGCAACGGCAAATAATGAAATAAAACATGATTGTGTTATGTCATCCGTGTGTATTTTGTAGACAATATTTGGCTTATTATTAAATTAAATTTAAATTTGCTTCAAAATTGTACAACATAAGCTAATACAAGGTATAATTTTTTATCATGTAAATCCCTATGACTACAGTTAAAAAACATACTTTATGTGTCTCACTGTCAAAATGTTGTCCAAAATGTTTATAGAAACCTGATCTGCAGTTCAACGTATGACTGAAAAGTATGGTTACATTATTATAGTGTATATAAAGAAGCCACTAAAGTGTGGTTAACTTTCTTTTTATCATGTTGGCAACCGAAATTTATCAGAGGCGTAGAACCAACAACCAAAATTGTGAAATTGCACTAGTACTGATTTGGAAGGAGTCAATTTGCATATTTAGCTTCCCTAGAAATGAAGTTCAATTGCTTAAATGCTGGAAAATAAATAAAAATTCAAGAATGTGTAAGTACGCTATTATTAGATTTGCCAAACCATTTCATATTAAATAAATATTTTAGGCTCATCTTTTGGCAACAGAATTGTGCTAAAAATTTATGGAAATATTATGTCTAGTTATGCCCACAATCTTAAACGATAATCCCTTAAAAAGTTTCCGCCGTTTTCTTTTCGATATCTTTTGTTGTATTATTTCATTTCATTAATTATTGAAAGAAAGTGATTTACTTTTAATATTTCAACTAATTGGTACGCATTTTACTTTCATAAAGTACGCCGATGTATAGTATTCCAACCAAAAACTGGAAAGCTATTTAAAATCAAGGAACGTTTTGACACAAACTGACGAAAAACCTAACCTGCTAACCTCGAATATGACATAGACTTACAATGCCACCAACATAAACAGTGCCAACCTAAGAAAAAAATCGCAACCATTTATGGTCACTCGGTAGTTATGTGTACAACTAGCGATGAAAGTGATACTTTTTTTATGAGTTTGTCAGTTTGAAGGTTTATTATTATTTAATATTATATTAATCAAATGAGTAAAAAAGTTGCTTTCATACGTGTTGTACGTACACGTTATTTTTTACATAGTGATCCCTTGTAACTAGAAATTTGATCGAAAACGTTTTCAGAATAAACAACTCTCACATTGACAATTTACAATTCAATAATAGTTATTTACATTACGAGTGCGGTAGGTTGCATTTTACAGCGGAGGTTTTAACGTTTGAAGTACGAGGCGAAGCGGAGTGCTTTAATAAATCCGAGCGCTGTAAAATGCTTAACGCACGAGAATTGTATTGCGTTTTTTAGCAGACATGTTTTGTATGTATAAATTCGAGATTTTGCTTTCGAATATCAAAACCATCGTTGTCATTGAGCAAGCTGCCTTCAATAAATTGTGTTGTTGTCACTTTGAAACGTCAAAAATTAAAGTCGTAAGTATATATATATATATATTTGTTTAAGGGTCTCTGAGAGCTTAATATTTTCTAGTGATTTTACCGCACCGGGATGCAAAAAAACACTGACAAACTGTAAAATCGTAGTTACTGTAAAAGTCAACTGTGTACGAATGTGTTGTTTACATGTTAGGAGGCCAAAAAATACTTTAAAAATGTGTAGCCTTCTTTACGATTTTTCGTGTCAAAAAGTGGTACTTTCTTCACGATTTTTCGTTAAAAAATGCGACTTTCATGACCACTATACAAAAAACATACAGATATGTGGCGGAAAATGTGAACATAGCTAGTTCAATATGCTAGAATACAGTTTACGGGCTTTGTGTGCGACAGAAATATACCTATATGCAATTAACATCTAGTATCCGCAGAATCAAGGTGTTTTGTTTTTAGAAAACACTGAATCCTAGGATGCTAGATTTTAAATCATATATGTCTATTTCTGTCTAAGGCATACAAAGCATATAAACTGTATTCTAGCACATTGGACTACCTATGTGCACATTTTCCGCCACCAATCTGTATATTTCCGTAATGTAATCATTTTTATGAAAATGTAGGCTGTCACATCATCTAAATCCCGTTTACACAAATGTTTGTATCAAAATTTTACAACGGAACATGGGGGTAGCAATAGACGAGAAAATTGTGACGTCACTATGAAAGTTGGTACCTAGTACTGAAATGTTTCCAACCAAGTAGAATGTGTATGTAAAACGCCGTAAGAAAGATTTTAAAGCTCATTATTTTTTGTATATTAATATATTCGAGTTGTTTCCAAACCATTCTCGTAAAATGTAGGAGTTTTAAATTTAATTTCTCTAGAAACAGGCATGTTGTTTTCACATTTTAAATAAGGGGCGTTCAAAGTTAAGTGTGGTTATGTTTGTTTGTTCAATGTATTTATATCAACAATTTCAAACGAAGGGTATTATGTGGAATCAACACGTTATTATTGAGAATAAGGAATTTTCTTATTTTAATACAATTCAATAAAACTTTGTAATATGGACTAGGTTAAATTAACACGTCAAGAGACGTATGTCGAACTTTATTACACTTTCAATTGTTATTTTGACACTCTGCATCACAGAAGACCAACCTGTGCATCACAGATTTCCCTGTTGTGCAGGTTGCCAACTATAAAGGACGTCACAATTTTTCTGGACTGTTCATGTTGGCAGAACAATAGTTTCTCCTCAATTGAAGAACAACTTTCTTAGCTCTACTACGTTTAATGTATTCTGTTCTGTATGTTTATCTCTTTTTACTTCCTTTTACTACTATAAAGGAAGTATTGGATTCACCCCAAAAATTCGAAATTGAGTTTTCAACAGATCTTCACGTTTTAGAGTCCCCTGATCCCAAAAAACATATTTTTTTTCATTGGTCTGTCTGTGTGTGTGTCTGTGTGTCTGTCTGTCTGTCTGTCTGTGAACAGAATATCTCAAAAACGAAAAGAGGTATGGCATTGAAACTTCATATATAAGTTTTGTGTACTATGTAGATGAGACAACAAGCTTTTGAAGAAAATCGCATAACCGGAAGTAGGTGTTTACTCTTGTGATTTTTCAGTTTTTTTCGATTTTTTCAAAAACGGCTCTAACGATTTTTTTTAAATTTTACATTTTTCTTACATTTTTATTGTGTATTGATGTGAGATAGGTGATTTTCCAGTTGAATACTTCTAAAGTGGGTTTCTTTTGTTTTTTTTTCTATTTTTTTTATTAACTCCTATTTTAAATAAAACACCCGGTATATTATTACATTTTTGAATTCACCTTAAAATTCTAGAGAAAATTTGTCTCTTCAACTAACACTCGATCTTGTACCGTTTTTGTAGAATTTGTTATTTTTGAAAATTTTTAACAAATGGTTAAAAATTAAAAATGAAATTTTTGACTAATTATAAGATCACTGTAAAAGGAAGTTGTGTGAGTGTATCACACCAGATTTTTATTATTGTTTACATCACGTGTTTTGCTTTATAATTATAGGAGATAATTGAGATAATTCACATACAAAGAGGTAATTCCCGAGTGCCATTGTTTGATAAAAGTAATATTTTATTTGCGACTTATGGGTTCTTGGTGCGACTTACATCCAATTGCATATGCATTATTATATTCGTTGTTAAAGGTAAGTTGACTATTTATGTTTCAGAGTAACCTATAATTGTTATTAAAATCGTAGATTTTAAAATGAACAAAGAAGAGGAAGTTGAACTTCAACTAGCTATAAGAAATCATGGAGCTTACGATTCTGCGTTTGACTCGGACAGTAGTAGCGGCAAAAGTGATTTTGACGAAGAATATGAAGCTTACAAACCACCATCTATATCGCTTCAAGATAGAAAGTATGATATTGTTAAAATTGGAGCTTTTGAAACTGTGATTCATAAAAGACCCCAAGTGAAAAAAATACATCCGAAACTACAAACAAATAAATCTACAGGTTTATCAATACTAAAGAAAAAAAATAAACAATATTACAAGGGCAAAATCAGTGAATCCAAATCTGATAATAAATGTAAGTTGACAAATTCTGCACAAGTTGTAAAAACCAATAAAAAAATAAAGGAGCAAAGTAAGCGTTCACCATCTTTTCCTGTAAATATTTCTCAAAGTGCCACAGTCGCAAACACCAAGGACAGTGTTGCTGTGTCACAGACAATAACGAAGCCTATATGTAAAAATGGTGAGGTTAGATCAGTTGCTAAATCAAACACTATTTGCGTTTCAAATAATGTTAATAATCCTACAAAAGTTTCAAATGTAAGGCAAGTGGATAGCATAAATGACAATCAATATGAAACTGTTACAAAATTGCCGATACATGCTGCAAATTTAAATAAACAATGCAAAAATGTCAATCTCAAATATAAAAGAAGTTTGCCTGAAGAACCTCTGAGTACACAAAATAATACTGTAAATAATCCTTTGTGTTCTGCGGTTCCCAATTCTCAACTTCATTTGGTTAGTTCGTCGAGCCACACGTCTAGCTCATATAGACCTAACCAAAATAAAGAATCCACCTTACAAAAAAAGGAATGCAATACTTCTGTACATGTGCCTTATTCAAGTAATTTAACAAAAATGCCCGATTTCCAGTTGAAGTCACAAGTAGACACTAATTTTTGTGAACTTTACGGTGATATAACATCAAAAATTGAGCCAGTTAACATCGCTGATATAAAGAATCACGAACAACAGAACAAATTGCTTTGTGTATCAGGACCAGCACTGCGTAATTGTACAAATAGTTCTCTTAATAGCTCATATAGACCTAACCAAAATAAAGAATCCACCGTACAAAAAAAGGAATGCAATACTTCTGCACATGTGCCTTATTCAAGTAATTTAACAAAAATACCCGATTCCCAGTTGAAGTCAGAAGCAGATACTAATTTTTGTGAATGTTTCGATGATTTAACGTCAAAATTTAAGGTAGTTAACATTGTTGATATACGGAATCGCAACAAACAGAAAAAATTGCCTTGTGTACCAGGGCCTGCACTACGTGATTGTACAAATAGTTCTCTTAATACAGTATTAGAAGAAAATACTTGTGCTTATAATAAACAGCTAGTAACACTTGATAACCATGATTCTAAAATTAGTAAATCAAAACTGGCAAGAGAATTAAAACAGGAAACAAACAAAGGAATAATTTCGGACAAATGTGCACCAACTTTTGTGTACAGTAATAATAATAATGGAATTCGTGACGCACAATTGGATAGCAGTAACAAAACATCAAATCAGTTATCAGCTGCACTTACCAATAATCAAGAGTTAGATAGCATGGAAGTATGTAAACATGAATATATCGAAAACTTGTCAAAGAGAGTAAATAAGAAAAAGTCCTGCAGCGATATGGTTAGAGCACAGAATGAAGGTCCAAGTAAATCTGAAGAAAATTATGCAGATATAAAAGCACAAAATCACGTATCTTTTGTAGAATCACAGGGTTCGAACAAGAAAAAATCCAGATCTGGGAAAAAATCGGTAACAGAAATGAGTCATAGTGGTACAAATGTTGAACAGTTACAATGCAATCGGAGAATTCGATCATTCTCAGGTAAGACGTCCACATGTAGTACTAGTATTAATAACTAAATGTTAGTATGTTTTCAATGTGATTAAATATGTAGCAAACCTGATGTACCATTGAAATTACAGAAACACAAGAAGAGCCTAGTGAGAATCGACATGGAAATACAAATAAATTTACTAGTGTTTCTAGTTTTCTTAATAAAGAGTTTGAGGTATGGTTTATGAAGATTTTCAGTGAGCCTGAGACACTCGATCAACCTTTATCATCAGCGGCTGTTAGCAAAAATGTAATAGATGATAAATTAACACGAAATATGTCGAAAGATGAATTATTTCATTATTGGAGAAGTGGGTGGACTATTATCAATAACTTTTCTGATTATAAAATAAGTGATGAACAGATGTCGCATGATAGAAGAATATCTAAAACACAAACTACAGAATCAAACTCTGAAGAGAAAATTGCAAAGGTGACAAAAACTACACCAGAAAATTTGCAAAATGAACATGTAAGTGATACTATGTTAAATTGTTCTGTATTTTATTTAAGTTGATATTTACATAATGTTTTGGTTAGTTAGTATCTATAACCCTTAATGTGTATTACAAAAACCAAAAAAGCAGTGACCTTGCTTACCAGAATAATTAGCTGTGTTTGTGAAGTACATCACGGAGCGGAGCCTGAGCAGATCGAGTTTTAGTCACATGACTAGCAAACATCGAATATCACAAAATGTGCAAATGGCAAATTAAAATGTAAATTTCATTGATTCATTCGTTCATAATTTTTAGCCTCTTTTACTTTCGGTGCCGAGGACCATTCTAGTTCAAAGTTTAAATAACGCCGCTGTTCATTTGCCACTGTTGTTACTTGTCATGGGCGAATCCTCTGTTTACTCGTTTGAAATACATTGAGCAAATCGAGGAACATCGAAACGCTCGCATCGGTACTTATCGAACGGCGACAGATCTCCTCACTTCGCTCTCCGTATTTAACTAACGATTTCGCGGAAACAGAGCTGTCAGAGGTACCTTTTTGAACGCAGTTTTAGATTTTATATCAGCAGAAGTTTGAAAACGGTTGTCATAAATTCGTATGCAAGCAATGTTTCTGATTAAAGATACACAAAGTTTAGTTGTCAATTCATTTTTGAAATTGTTCAAACTGCAAAACATTTCGTTCGTCACCAAACACAGTTGCGGAAAGAACTAACGAAATTTATTACCACTGACATCAGTGGAAAATTTGAATTTTTTTTAATTTAAATTAATGTTGATGTGAGTAAGGTTTCCAGTCCCAGGACCTTCCTGGGATTCTACAAAAAAACCGAGTCCTGGGAAATGTCAACGTGCGTGCGTATACTCGATATCAGAGAATTAGGGCGGGTATTCACCGGCGCCCGCCTCTTGCACATTCTGCATTATTCGCGTTTTGCGTAGGCGGGAGAGGGATGTTTTCGGTAGGTTAGAATTAAACCTGTGTGTTGTTTCAGCCACATTTGCAAATGTTCTTTTATTATTTATTTATATATTTGTTTGTTTCTTTTGTCGGATTTAGATATATTTTACGCATAGTTGTGGACGTACGTAGTAACAATAAGGTAATTAAATTTGTAGAATTTTAAAATTATGTGCGAATAAGCTGAATAATTTATATTTTGAAGTTTTAAAGGTGTTATTCGTCTGCTAAAGCGTTAGAATTAGAATGAATTCCAATTCCCAACCTACCTTCATTCTATACATTAAATAAAGGATT
This sequence comes from Agriotes lineatus, assembly GCA_940337035.1. NCBI lineage: Eukaryota > Metazoa > Arthropoda > Insecta > Coleoptera > Elateridae > Agriotes > Agriotes lineatus. Next base: position 126,795 of record CALNHX010003425.1, on the reverse strand, counting down.
TTAGTCGATATGGCAATAATGTAGCACACTTATTTGCAGCGCAAATTTAATGCAGGTGCATCATATCTCAATGCACAAATGTTCGTCGATTTGCACCTCTACTTTACTGGAGTTACTTGTATCTATTCTCTTGATTTTTGGCTCAATCATGTTAAGGGGATTAGACTCGCTGTTTAGTTTTTGTATGCGGTAACATGGGCCGAACATACGTAGCACAACGTTATGTCGCACTCTCTGCATATAACACCCGTTAATACTGATCATTGCAATAATGAATGGAAGGGCATTTTACTAAATTATTGTACTAAACAATGGATATTATTTTATCGACTTATGCCTGTATGTAATTTGCTTATTTAATGCAGAATATGACGTACTTGTATATTTCTGTCAAAATAATAATGTACGATGGCACCTAACGGTTCAAATTCTACTAAATCTTGACGTTATTTATTCAAACACATTAACGTTGACAAACATCTATTTTTTCGTAATACAGACGGTGCTTTTCTTTTACCGTTGTTATTACTTAGTTTATAATTTCCCATGGTAAAACCGTATGATTGCACTTGCTCACCAAGTAGTCGCCAAACACTGCTGAATGCTAAACTATACGTTGCAGTAGGCATACAATTAGCCAACGATTTTCTCTGGACGATGCAGCGACGTAATTCTGACTATTTGTAGTGGGCAATTGTGTGATCCTGGATTGTTGAAGCGTTCGAGTGAGCAAGCGTTATAAAGAAAAGTGTTTGCTTGCGAGAAATAGATGAAATGCAAGAAAAATGAAAAACGAAATTATAGAAAAACCGAAAGAAATTATCTAATTTTCTTTACACTGTTGTGTGGACAATTAATTAAGGAATGGAGGATCCTAAAAACAAACCTTATTCCTTAAATGTGTACTGTTTCTATTGATTTTTTTTACATTAATCTTGATTTTGAAAAAATTGTTAGGCCATTGTTTTTTTTAATGGGGTTCCCACAAAGTACTTTTCATAAGCTTAACAATACAACAAAAATTTTAATTCTACGTTTACTGGTTCTAACATAATTCACTTTTTACGAAAAGCAGCGTTTTACTCACGTTCATCTCTTTCTAACCAACGTAGACTTATAGAAGGAAATGATAATTCCAATTGCCGGCATAAAGTATTTACGTGTGGAAGCTTTAAATGCGGTATTCAGTCGTGTTCAATACCCTTAATGAGGATTTTAAAATCTACTGATGACATACGAAAAAAGTTGCAAAATTGTCCTGTGCTCTCATCAATTGCTAATGTCGTTTACAAGTCGCTAACGCCATCCTGATTTTTATTTTGATAAATTGTGTTATCCAGTGACGTGTTTCATTCAAACAACGGGAACACATATAGTCATATTTATACCCATTCGGAGTCACGTGATAATCTAGTTACTTTATGTCGATTCTTAAAAATGCAATTTTAGAGTAATAAATGACATTTTGTTTTGTAGGTTATCATGACATCCGCCAATTTCTAAAAAAAGATTGCTACGAGTTTTTTACTCTTATACGAAATTAAACTGATTTTACACGTTAAAGAAAACATAACGTGTCGTAAAACGTAAATATGATAAAGATACACCTGCTCTTACATTAAACACCTGCTGTTAATGAATATTCTGTTAATAATAATAATGATAATACTTTATAAACGGGAAAACCCGATTTTCAAATAAATAACAACAGAATACAATCTATACACCTAACCCATAACAACAAACTACTTATCATAAGAAAAGATACATAAATAATTGAATGTTGAATTAGCTAACTACAGGCTAACATAATACTATAATATAGTGAGATTAATTAACAAATATCAGTTCCAGAAGTATAATAGATTGAAAAGGCAACAAATATTACATAATCATGAAACAAAATGCAATTTTATATAACTTAAATTATTAATAGAGGCTTGAAATGATGTGAGTGAAATACCGATAATAGCAACATTGTTAGTAATACACAATTTATTCGCTAATCTCATAAATCTTGACAAAGAATTGTTGTAACTACAGTTCCGACTGTGGAGCGGGACAAGGAATAACGAACAATTGCGCGTAAATCTGTTAGGAACTCTAAGCAAAATTACATACAATAAACGCGGACAAGTGATATCCCCGACAGCAACTTAAACAATGTTATTAAATCAGATTTTTGTCTGCGTAATTTAAGAGTAGACAAATTAAGCAGTGAAAGGATATCACAATGGTTATAAGTACCCACAACAAATCCTAGCTTATAAGCACAATAAGCCAAAAACCTATTTTGAACTCTTTCAAGTTTATCTATATGAGTTCGGTACTGGGGGGCCCATATTTGTGACGCATAATCTAAACTAGACCGAACAAAGAAAAAAATGGAATTTTAACATAATTTATCGTTATAGAACCTATTGCTTGATTTTTGTCATTTGAAGCCTATTTCCTTGAACCACGTTACAGTATCAAACTGACTTATCGACACTCACGACTGTGTGAGTACCAAATAACTAGACCAGTCCGGGAAAGGTGCATGCTCACCCTGAAAATCTTAAGCAACATGCTAAAGGCCTCGGCTCAGATACGCTCAGGGAGGGGCGGGGTCCTAAAACGAGACACCACAGGGCAAGCGTGTTGAGGTATATAGGGTATTACCAAATAAAAGGGCGCCACAAGATCCAAATCAGGAGACCCACGTTTAACCGGACCTTGAGGGTCAAACGGGGCGAAAAATAATCAAAGCGACAAACCCAACCACCTACCTGCAGCGCACGTACACCACGTCCGGGCTTCACCTTACATTGATCGTTACATAGTGACTCAGTCACTCTGTATGCTATGAAATCATCAGTTACAAAAGGGACTAAATAGAGGTTCGCACAGAATATCAGCCTGCTGAGCGGGACCAAGAGCCACGTGGGGGCTAGGATTTTTGTGTGATACGGAAAGCTGCCGTATAAAAGATACTAGGTGGTCGAGACGGGTCTGAAATACAGGCGGACTCGCTAATTATGTACCAAAACTGTTCTAAATGGTTATTTAATTATCCGAATTAAGGAAAGATAGAAAATGGCCTGACAACCATCTATTTAGGGAAGAAACTGAATGTGAAAAATCTCCTCCAGATTCTTCAACCCAGCATTTCTTTAGACTATAGTGTCCCTGATGGAGTTCTTGATTGCGTCATCGACTTCTGTTTTTGCATTCTTCACTTTCAGGCTCATATTTTCGGTAAATTGTGCTCTTCGAGACCTTTAAGGCAAGAGAAGCACGGCGAACAACGTTGGTTTACCATTAATAATATTGTCGTATTCTTCGTAAAAAAGCGCGTAACATTCAAAATTAAATGTTGTGACTGCTCATTATACCGGATATCCAATGGTTTCTTTTTATTTTCAGTTTTTAGCTCAACTAATATAGGTTTTATTACCCTTATCTCAATAACTTGCACGAAAAATATAATCTGATGGATTAGAAACGTCAAATTTTAAAATTATTTTTATTAATCGACATGCCTTTTTTTCGAATTTCTTCCATTTCATCTATTTTACTAAACATGAACAGTGACAGACAAACTTCACGTAACTCCGAATGGGTATAATTTTGACTATATATGCACTACTAACATACGTCTACTTCAGCACAACGTTGCGCCGCAAGTCTCTTTGAAATTCAAGTAATAACCGACTGGGCAATAGATAGAACTTCAAACTTCTGTTGTAATGTTCCACCCAAAACTGGAAATTTTATAAGGCAAACTTGCATAAAACGTATTACACGATTAAAATAAATAAGGTTTAACTCACGTATTTTAATCCTCTCGTGGCAGGCGCTCGAGGATTAAATACTACGCTCATTAATGGTATACTATTATACTAGTTTAATTAGGGGGCCTATTGTAGCACAAGTGGGTTTGGGGTACAACAAGCGCAGCAAATAGTGCTCCAATGGAACGAGTGCTGCAGCGCATCTTATTAAACGAACTTAATACACTATTTTATCTACTTTGCATAAAATAATCAAAAACTTTGAATTTTGATATATCAAGTGTGTGACAATCTGTCCATTGTCTGAAACAAAGTAGGCTGTTTCAATGTTTTTCATATCAATATAACATATGAAAATAGTAATGTGACGTCATTTAAATTTATAATTAGAGTCGCCTGTGATTCGTGTTATACGTTTGGCAGTACTGAAGTGTATTGTCAGTCGATGTCAAATTCGAGGTTAGTAGGTTAGGTTTTGTTTGTTATTTGACACAAAACTTAACCTGAAAATCTTGAATTTGACATAGACTGACAATACACTTCAGTACTGCCAAATGTATAACACGAATCATAGGCCACTCTAATTATAAATTTATCTACTTTGCGTTTGTACTGAGGCTATTACGATACGCGTTCGCGTATCGTAATAGACACAAAGCGATGCTATAATAAAAATACTAAAAATTTTCATTTTTTTTGCTTAAAAAGTGGCAAAGTAGATAAAATACTGTATGATACCTCGTTTATAAGGCATTTTGTAGCACTTACTCCTTTAGGGCACTCCTCGCTTCGCTCGTCGTACCCTAAACCCGTGCGTGCTACAAAATGCTTCTTATAAAACTCGTATCATAATATACTATTATTTGATCAGTCATTATAATGGACTCTATTGTAGCACTGTTTTTGGTGTTATAATAACCATATTGTGACATCAAAGTGGATAAACCTTTATTTTAACCGATTGTGTAATAAATAAATCCGACACCTGAAAGGGCAGAAGGAATCGCGGAAGAAGAAGAAATATAATAAATAACTATTATTAAGTGTTATATCTACGAAAACAATGTAGCCTTACCTGTTTGTAATTAAACATTGTTGCCAGTTCTGCTGGTTTTGAGGTTAATAAAATCTTGCTATATCTTCAAAAATATAATACCGGGTGTCTTAAAATGAATTACATCTAGTATGCTTTGAATTTCCCATAATGCAATCTAAAATTTTACTTGAAATTGGCAAGACTGTAAGTCTATGTCAAATTTAAGGTTAGTAGGTTAGGTTTTGCGTCACTTTTGACACAGACTGGCGCAAAACCTAACCTACTTACCTCGAATTTGACATAGACTTACAGTCTTGCCAATTTCAAGTAAAATTTTAGATTGCATTATGGGAAATTCAAAGCATACTATTTGTAATTCATTTTAAGACACCCGGTATAATAGTATATTAAAGTATGAGTGGATAACAAGGTCTTTAAAACACGCGTGACTTTTCGAGCACGACGGCGTAGCCGGAGTGCTCGAAATAGAGAAAGTGTTTTAAAGACCAGTTATCCACGAATACTTTACGCTATTTTTTATTATACCTCCAATACTGGAAATAAATTATGCAGTAAAAACTTAGAAATAATTTTTGTCGTGATAAATCTAGAGGGCATAATAATATTCCTACTATAGTTACGAGAATTATTTACGTTTTTGTAGCGTCCATGTTCGTTGTTGCATTCAGTCGTTTCCTTCACAACCTTTAAAGCTCGGCGAGCTTTAATCGCCTGCTTTCGCACGCTCAGGCGTGCTTTAAACGGCGATTCTGATGCAGGTATAATAAAATAGTATATTATGGCACTCTTTGCCGCAAATTTGAATGTCAACATAACCTAGACTATCTAATACAGTGTGAGAGAAAAAGTGTCCCAAACTAAAGTAACTATCAATAATGTTCTTCTCATAACCATGTAAGCAATTTCTAAGTATCTAACTAAAAATTGTAATTCCGATAATAGTTAAAATATGCAAAATGTCCACCCTTAACTTTTGACTTGTAATCGCCTCCCATGTGGGTAAACGCAGTAGTGATCTTATGTCACCCCACCCTCTGTGTGTATACCAGCAATTTCTAATCGATTTAATCACAATATAATATTATGACTTTATTACAGTGTTTGCTTCACCAATCTACATTTGATGACCAACATATTATTTCCGAAAAGAAAAAACCGAAGAAGAAGCGTTCCAGAAAAAAGAAGAACTTAGACGTAGATGCTACACAGGCGCATCTGAAAGGCCTTGAATTGCTTACTTTTAGCAAAAGTAATTATAAAGCAGATTTAAAAAATACAGCCCCTTACTGTCAGCTTGCTGACACTAAAATTAATTCCACTGTAAACAAAGAAACAAGGAATTCATTACAGTTAACTGAAATAAATGATAATTGCACAACTTTTGATGTAACCTCTCCAAAATGTACAAAATTTAGTGACACTAACAAAAATGCTGTGGCAGTGATGCGGTCGCAAAGGTCCACATTAAATTTAAAGAGAAATTTATATTCATATACTAGTTGCAATGAACTATCATACTCGCTTTTTAACATGAAACTTGAACCAAAAGTAATTTGTCAAGATTGTAAAGTTGTAAACACTATTGGAGCTCAGCCTGTTCTTTTTTATTTTGTTGTTATGATATTACGAAGATTGAACAACTTTTAAATCTGAGTACCGTTTTACTACATTGTAATACAAGTGATATGTTTTTTCTATGACGATATAAAAAAGTAAATTTTTGAGTGTGTGGTGGAATTGTGTTTTCTTAACTCGCCTAATGGTCCTTGCTGAAATATGTCTACTCATTCATTAAAGCATTTCTTTCCAAACTTATTACCTAACTATCCAATATTGAGATCGTTTAAAACATTACAAGTATAACCATTAATGACGAAAACCCTTGTTTTGGAAATCTAAAACCTTGTTATTTATATGAACATATTTTTACAAGAATTTATACAGTATAATAGAGTAACCAAGCCTGTGATAATTGAAAGTTATGTAAACTGTGTGATATTTTATTAAGAAATTTTACTGACAGTAATGTGCCTTTATCTAGATATCACTGTTAAAATTATGGAATTACTACTATAGAAATCAAACAAAGTTATAATTTGGTCTCGTCTACTTAACACCCTTTTTGTTGTTATTCTTAATAATGCTGTTAAACCCTTGTGTCATATTATTGTAGTACTAAATATACTTGTATGTGTTAGTTATGTGTATAGCAATTCTTTTTTTCTTAGAATCAAAATTAAAACATTTCTTGTATTTTTCAATTATCTGAGGATACGCAGGTAATTGAAAATTTTTCCCTGCAAAAAATAAAACAATTGAAATTGAAAACCTACCTACTCTCTCTTCTCTTTTGTTGGCAGTTACATTTTATGTTGATACAAAAGTGACAACGGACCCTTACAATGAAATTTAAAAGTATCACAATTTTATTGTTTAGATTTTAGAACGTATCTAAAGTGACCATGTAACATGAAAATCAGAGAAACAGTTACTCACATTAACTTATACCTAGCTTAGCACTGTTGATATTTTTTAATGCAACATATATTGTGTAGTTTACCCAAAATAACTACGCTGGTGACAATTGTAGTGGGGGTTGTTCTTAGTCATTCTACTAAAACGTATGTATGGAAAACGTCAGTTCTGTTTGTGCATTTCACCTGCTCAGTCATTTTGGGACAGCAGTAAAATGTAGATTGTCACCTATATTAGTTACCTCCATACGTAGTAATTTAAGTATTGATATTGTTATTTTCTTAGAATTGTGTATAAGTTAAACGCTGTTTTGTTTTATACATGTGCAGATATTTTATTTTTTGTTATGTTGACAGACACAACCAATATTATTGTCATTGTGTGTAGGTGCACTCCAGAGCGCACGCAACTTTTTATGTTGAGTGCACTTCAAACTGGAAAAAATTAGAATCGGACTGCATATTACCAACTAATATATATCAGAAGATAGTTTCAAGATGTAGAAGCGCTCTAGGGAAAAATTGCAAATCACCTTAAGCTCGTCCAGCTTGTTAGGTTATTTGCAGTCGTTGTTATTGTTGTAATACTCTTTACCAACAATAGATTAGAACAAACAAAATCACGGTTTGGAATGCACCTAAAACTAAAAATTACTTGCACTCCGGAGTACACCTAATAATGAATGATACAAAAAGTGTAATAGACTATAAGTAAAAATTATAATCTCTTTGGTTTCTCGTAATTGTATAAATAAAGAGATTTGGTGTATGTTTCTGTTTTTTGTAGTATCAGCTCTTACATCATAAAACAATGTATATTTCTGGGTCATACGTATATTTACAATAGTTATACAAATGACTATTAATTTATTTTAGTTTACATTAACTTATTTGGTAGTTACATTTAATTGTTACAAACCAAATGTAATAGTAATAGTATATTACATACTGAGGTGGGAAGTGTTTCATTACTGTCGAGAGATTAGGTAGTTTACCGAGACGCGTAGCGTCGAGGTTAACTTTATCTCGAGACAGGGATGAAACTTTCCACCGTGGTATGTATACTATTTTATTTGCAATCATTTAATTTTTAAAATAACTACAATTGAATTCTGAATAATAGATATCTTGATGTAGCTAATATTTTTGTTACCATGAAAGCAAACCACTCAATGTTTTGTTACCATGGAAACACCCCACTCTTCAGGTATGTAATATTTTTCGGGGTATGTAATAATTTCCTGGCTAGTTTCAAGTAATCATCTAGTTCCCAGCTGTTGTTATGTCATGAAATTGACACATTACAATGTGATTGCGAATAAACTAATATAAATTTATATTAAATGATCTAGAAATACCTTGTTTTTAACTAGTCCTGTCAGTATAACAACTTTATATAAAATGTCTGACCTACGCGTTATTTAAAAAAAATTGCAACATGCTGAATGTTGGTCAAGTATCCAAACTCCGACTATAAAAACAACAAACTAAATTGTTCAATCAATTTATGTCATTACCACTAGTACCACGTAATTGGCAAATATCCAAATAGACCGTTTACACTATATGTAGTAACAAACACAAGTGTAGTCACCGGCATGAATAGTGGTTGTACTGAAAAAGTTGTTGCCGTCGTCACTATTGTCTTGAGTATTCGTTATTTGAATAGAACAATTATAATGATTTGACACAAGTCCTGTCAAGTCTTTTCAGTACAAACGCAAATTATCACAAGTCTGGACTTATCAATTATGCAAATATTCGTTGTCCCTTTGACTTGCGACATATTTACCGACGGAAAGTGAGAAATAGACAAGCAGCGAATATATGTACAAATAAACCATTCATATGATGTAGCGAGTATTCAGAACTGACGCACATTTGTCAAATACACTAGTTTGTTGTTTGAGCCCAGGCTTTAACAAGCTGAAGCGTAACGTCCCAAATTTTATTGCACTAAGTAGCACTCGGTTTCTGATTTAAATATTGTTGCATTTTGTTTGACGTATTCCTGAGGTTTTTTAACACAATTTTCAAAAGCAAAGAAGCTTGAAGAGCTTCTGGTAAAAACATGTCCAAAAATTTCAAAATATGGTTTTAGTGCCATTGTGTTTACATTTTACTTACAAGTCCACTTAAAAACAGCACATGTTCTACGTATTAGCTAATAAAGTTTAAGCAATGCCTATATTTTTTAATATCGGCACAATTCTAAGTAGGACTTTGACCATATGACCACAGCAGTCGGTGTCTAAGATACCTGGTACTCTGCATGCGTAGACCTTGACCATTAACAAACAAACAAACATTTTTTAATAATTTATTTTACCAATTTGACATACAGTGTGTTATCATATAAAGGTTCGCCGTTGGCTAATATCTCTAAATCAAAACCTAACGTAGCCACTTGGATACAATTGCCGGCCGACCAGCTACTGTTACGAAGAAGAACGAGATAATAAAGTTCCCCAACAGAGACCTCCCTTCAATGCCCAACCAACCACCCTAACCACAACAAAGCAAAACGATACAAGCATGAACAAATACAGATAGTTAAAAATTCTATACTAACGGGTGTTCATAAACAGTCGTCATCCCAGTTGCCTTAAAAAACAAAATGTTATGTCTTTGATTAATTCGTACAACACAATGAAACGTCATTGAGTACTGTCATAGCGCATTTTTTCTCAATTTTAATAGACATACGTTTCTGAAGTCAAAACCTACTGGGATGACGACTGTTTATGAACACCCGTTACTTAAACTAGCATGCACAAATAGCAAAACATATTAAAATCGAACAATGCATCATATAAAAATACTGGCAAAAATATCATACATGTTTTGTTACTGCACCAATTTAGCATATCAAAATTTCAGACAAGTGCCGAGGCACATTTACAAAAAACAAGCCCCATGTTGGGCGCCATTAATTCTTGATATATAAAGGTTCACTGTTGGATAATCTCTCAAAATCAACACCTAACGTAGCTACTTGGATACAATTACCGGCCGACCAGCTACTGTTACGGAGACGGCGCCAACGGTATTTATAACAAATCTGCAAATGTATCCAGGCATTAGAACGAGAATACGTAAACTCAAGTAGCACAATAAATCTGAAAGAGAAGCCAACTCAAGTACAGGTCGCAGTAACAAATAAGTCATAGTGCAAATATCACAGTATAATAATGTCAGTATACATTTATAATACAGAAATTTATATGCATCACAATATTTCCAAAAATCAGCATCATAAATTATTACAAATAGCAAAATACACAAACGCAATACTCACAGTTTCACATACAATTCCGCAACAATTAATGGGACACATCAAAACCGGCTGAATAAGCAGGCGGCTCTAACAGCAGATGCTTCATGCTAGGTTTCGGAGGAAACGCAGAGCGCGATTCCAGAGCTTTTGTTACCAATTCGTACTGCCGGAAGCTGGTGGCTCAATGCGATTCGCATCACGACGGCAAGAGCAGAGGTTGCCAAGAGAATAGCCTCCGTATCGGCTCCGAAGGTCCAACATACGCCGGCTCGAAATCGCCTGAAGCGGCGGCCGTGGAAGCGATAAATAAACAGCTGCAGCACTGCCTCAGAACGGCTTATTCGCACAAAATGCATGACTCAGCACTAGTTAGCTGGCACTAGGTGCAGTAAAGGAGAAACAAAGGTTCAACGATAACACACCAGAACTAAAGGGAGTCTAAGGCGTTTAGAATACTCACCCTGGAAAATTCCAGGCCATGTGTGACGACACGTGGTCACATACCAAATCCGCAAAATGCGTAGGAAATAATCTTCCTAAAATACATGAGCTTAGGGGCATCAGAACCACATAACCGTGAAGGCTTACATTTCACAATCCAACGAAACTAACGGCAGCCTTAATAAAATTCCACCGAAGCTCTTCAAAATGCTAAAACACCATGTCGGTTTGACGGACGAAAGCTGAAAGAACGCTCGAAGATAAAAGCCTGCGCCTAAAGATAATTGCCTAACAAGGTCGTCGCAGTAGGCGACTACAGAATGCGTAAACGGACGCGCCGCAGCGCGCACTGAATACCATAAAATGCTAAATTGAACGGCGGCTTAAATGAACCGTTACAAGTGTCATGCGTGTTTATGTTAATGCAGAAAATGTTTAACAACGAACATTTTACAAAATAACTAAAACTAAACTAAATATTATACAATATATAAGGTATTTCAAAAGAACCACCATTTCATGCATATAATAATAGCAATGATATGCTAATCAGTTATCTGCACATCCTGTGGAAGGCACACGTGAAGTCCTTGTTGGCTGAGAGAATAATACCGAGCACTTGGACAATAATTAATATTTGAGAAGAATGTTTTTGCTAATTTTCTGATAAACTGCATAATGGTTGGCATACCCAGTTCATTAAGCAACTAAGAATTTCTTATAAACAATAGCGCCGCAACTGCCACCTTGTTTTGTAACACCTCCATTTTTTGAATGTCGTGGAGACACTGCACCCCCTACATGTTTTCACGTACTAGTCAGCAGCACTTCGTGACCAATGAGATTACTGAATACAAAAAGAAAGCTATTTCGTTAACAGTAATTAGGAGTGAATGCTACGATTTGTTAAAGGATTTACGTGTCCTGTTAAAACTGGCGGATAAAAATTATATAAATCTTAATCAAAATTTTCTCCGATCACTTACCTCCAAAAATATCAATTATTGCCAAAAAGTACAAGTTATGTCAGCACAGACAAGGAGAGGGTGAGCCTGTTGTAGAGTACATGGCGTCACTTAAAAAATTAGCTTCCGCGTGCCAATATGGGACAAATTTTTGGAAGAGACCCCATGGGACCAGTTCGTATGGAGATTAGGTGATGACACTATTAAGCAACGTTTGTTAATAGATTCCAAATTAATTTTTAAAAACTCCCTAAATTTAGCAGTTGACATAGAAGCATGTTACAGAATTAAATTGGTCTTACGACACTCACGAATGAGTGAATGCCAATTACTTAACCAAGTCCGGGAAACGTACACACTTACCCTGGAAATCGTAGGAAACAGGCTAAAGGCCGCGGCTTAAATACGCTCAGGGATATGGGCGTGGTTCTAAACGGTACGCCACAGGGCAAGCGTGTCGATATGTATATAGGGTGTTGTTAAATAAAAGGGCGCCACAAGATCCAAGTCCAGGAGACCCACGTTCAACCGGACCTTGAGGGTCAAACGGGGTGTCATAAGAGTACTCGGCCTCACGAACCTCGTCGCTGCCACGGCGAGCGTCGGCTAACTTACCTGTGATACCCCAACGCTCAGGCTTCGCTGTACATAAATCTTTACAATTCAACCTAAAAGGGGCATGCACAGGTTCGTCAATTATAAGGCCTCAGTTTAAATTACCCCATAAGGGGGTCGATACACACACAAAAATGGTACCATTAAAAGGAGGGGCCAGCTGGGAGTCGCTATATTTCTAGTTATAGCTAAAGGGTCGTCTTAATTCTTAAATATACAACAGGCCTTGGTACGCCATACTAAAGTTAATCAAGCGGCCAAAACGCTCAAACCAGCCACCTCGGTTAAGCAAAATTTACTAGGTATGAGAGCGGTCAAATTATATTACACTTGCGTCAGATATGAACGAAACCAGGCTAATTTAAACAAGCACAATGAGCTGTGTACAATAGCGATAAAATTATATTACATTGGCGGCGTATATGAACGACACCAGGCTAATTTAAGCAAGCAAAATTAGCTGTGTATTAGTTAACTACTAGGCTAATTTACACATATTGTACCTTTGTAGCGAAGCATCAAGCGTCGGGTAAGGTGATAGCCGGCGGTCCGATGGCTGCAATGTTGGCTCGAACGAAAGCATAGGAGTTGATGGTAACACTAGTAGAAGTTCCCCTAACGTGGCGAAGAAAATAGGTCACGTCTCCCTCGAGACGAAATAACGATGAGACCGAAATGGTACAACCCTGCCGTTGAAATCCCCAATGAAAAAAGGTCTAGCTTATCCCTTCGAAATATTGCAATGTTTGACGGTCATCCGTGATCACTAGAACTCACGCCTGCACAACATGGCACCAGCCACTAGAAAAACGCACCTCTCGCCCTTACGACTCGAGAGCAAGTCCGCCACAAAACGAGAAACTTACAAACACTTTACCAAATCAGCACAACGGAATTTCGGGCGTCTCCACGCCGAAGCTTGAAGACGGCCACACAACTCGCAATAACGACTGTCTTATGCTGCGTCCCGAGGCTGAATGAATCAACACAAACGCTAACAGAGCTTCACGCTCAAATTTTTGCTTAACGGATGCGACCAATAGAAAGGCCCGATGACGACCAAGCCGTCTCGGTGCGATAGAGAACGACGGATGCTTTTTCACTTGCTCTCATTGAATAAATTTTAAATAACTTAGAAAACAGACGCTCTACAATAAAATGAACACGCAGCTGCATCAAGCTATAAAGTAAAGGTTGGCGCAGCGCGCTAGGTAGTTAAATTAAGTCGAAAGCCACGCTTGTGTCTGAATCTTTACGTGATGCGGAAAGCTGCCGTATAAAAGATACATTTATGCCAAAACGGGTCTGAAATACAGGCGGACTCGCCAATTATGTACCAAAACTGCTCTAAATAGTTATATAGTTAATTGAATTACGGAAAAATATCAAATGGCCTGACAAGCAGTAGAAAATATGTTTGAATCACCAAATTGCCGGAGCGGCAAACAAAGAGAGTGATTCTGAATTTGAAGTGCTTTTTTTATCAGATAATGTCAAAACGAAGTTAGATGTAGATTGCCTTCAGACTTTTTTGCTATTACGGTTATCACGAGCTGAAAGGCCGATTTTTGTAAATTTTATTGTTGAAAACATAAGCGCTAAAATGGAACTTGATACAGGCTCGGCCATTAGTGCAATTTCAAAAGATTTTTATGAAAAGAAATTTAAAAATGTACTTTCAATGAGCTCCAATTTAACGCTTAGAACATATACTTATCAAACAAATCGTCCAGAAGGTTTCATTAATGTACAAATTAAGTTATGTAATACCTCTAATTGTTTTTATTTGAAACTTGATGTAATCAGTAATGATGGCTCTCTTTTAATGGGTCGTACTTGATTAAGCAAGTTAGATATTCAAATTAGTACCTGTAATTTTTTGTTGAATAATACGAAAAATCAAATAGATTTATTATGGGCAGATTTCCATGATTTATTTTCTAATGAAATTGGTACTTTTAATAAGGGTTCAGCAACATTGCATTTTCGTGATCCATTAACACCGGTATTTGTCAAAGCAAGGTCCCTTCCATTCACATTAAAGGCTAAGGTTGAAAAAGAACTCGACAATTTGGTCGAGAGAGGTGTTTTGGCACTAGGTGAGATAAGCACATGGGGGACGCCAATTGTAGCTTTGTTAAAATCAGATTCCCAAATACTGTGATGGTATGATGCTTACAGCAATAAATTCTTGTTCCATTGCTAACGTACGAAGACTTAAGGAAAAATTCAAATAGACCCAGACTTGGTATTCTATTTATTACAACAATATGAGTCACTAGTAAACATTGATAATTATATAAGACATGATTAGCAATAACTGTAATTTAATTAACAGAGGATAGTAATTGAAGGCAACAGTACCGCCAGAGTTGCGTTCAGCTTGTATTCAATAGTTGCGGTCGGTATGCCAAATGTAGCTAATTTGTGATGACTGACAGATTAATTGTGTAACGCCAAGACACGATAATTAATTGGCTTAAATACAAAGGTGTTTCGAAGCGTTACTGAAGTTTTATGTAGCGTTCTGTATTCATATCATGATGCCAACAATCGATAACGCAGCTAAAGGGTTATTAAGCAGTGTAAGAAGGTACAATGAGGCAACGAGCATTTAAAAAGCAACCCGAGAATTAAAGAAGACTACAAGAAAGTGCCAATAGCTTGTGAATCAGTGTTTATTTAACTAAAAGTAAAAAAGTGGAACCAAAGTGTGGTTAGAATGTTCCTGAATGACATTCAAGAAAACATTTAGAAGTTAATGATCAAATATTGTAAAAACTTACTAAAAACAATTGTATAACATGTTGCTATGGTGACCTAGAGTGTCAATTGTTGCTGTTTATTGAGGAAGCCAAGCCGAAAGCTTGCATGTAGTTTTTAATTAATTTCGTTAATAAAACTATATTATTTGCGCAAGTGGTTGAGTTTTCTGTATTCACAATTGTGCCGAAGCCAGTTTTGGTTAATTTGGTAGTGTTCAGTTGTGCATTTCCAGAGAAAATTGAACCTGGAGCTTCACCTATTTGTGATTGTATTCGAAGCAAAGTTTTGTCAAGTTTTGGAGCTGTGGGAAGCAGAAAGCAGAGTGCAGCGTCTAGGGAAGCCCTTGTTTGTGGTTTATAAGAAGGCAGCAGCAGCTAAAATATCTCCAGGAGGCAGGTATAAGCTTGGCGTCCGTTTCAACCGTGGGCCGGTGCGAGGTCAACTTTCGAGCCCGATTCAACAAGGCTGTGAGCTACGAGAAGCGGATAGCAAGGGTTAGCAAGGTTAGCAAGGCTTTGTTCGTTGTCCAGAGACAGACAGCAGCCGCTGAAACCGCTTGGCTTAAGCTTTTTGCGGACACCGGAAGTGGATTTGGCGAGCAAGCAAAAAAAAAGCAGGTTGGCATCTTTTTTTAATTGAAAAAACAAATTCCAGGTTAGCCAAATAACGTAATTATTTGAATTACATTGTTATTATTTACCTGCGGTGAACTGATTAATTGTTGGTTTATTTTTGTTCAAATTACGCTGTATTTCTGTGATTTGAACGGCTTTGTTTAAAGTCAATATTTGAGGTTATCTGTCATTCGTTAAAATCGAGCATTTGCTATACAATGGTAAAATTTATACTGTGAAACAACCTAACCCTGCAGATACTGTAGTCTCAATAGCTAATAAGTTGCGAATGGATAAAATGTAGAAGGCAACATATCTTTCTAATTGCAGTAAAGCTTAATTCAATAATTATAAATGTTTAATTAGCCCAAGAGAAGGAAAATCAGTAGATGCCTTTTGCCGGTTCTGCGACCTCCCCCCACCACTTTTTCAAGGTCGAGGTCATAGTAGAGGCAAGTGGATGGTTCTGGAACCTCCCCCCACCACTTTTTCAAGGTCGAGGTTACGGCCTCCCCTGACGCACTCCTTCCCCTGACAAGGCGGCCCTCAAGGTCATTTACTCGGATTGCAAAGCACGTGAACTTCAAGGCCAACGTTACTCCTCAGGCCCTCAAGGTCACTGGCATTGCAAGGTACGTGGACTTCAAGACCAACGTTACTCCTGCGGCCCTCAAGGCCATTCACTCGGATTGCAAAACTCGTGAACTTCAAGGCCAACGTTACCCTAATATCACTCAGATTAGTCTAAAACCTCCTCCACAACCTACCCTTTAGTGCAAGGTCAAGGCCATAAGCACTCGGACAACCTCAATAAGTTTAATAAAAGAGACACATTTTTAAAAGGTTTTATTTTCAGCAATACATAAATCCGTACTACATTATGGTACACAAACAAGGAATATTCTTATTCTGCGAGTCGAAGATGTCCTCCAGCTCCGGGCAATTACAACTGCATACCTCGTACGTAACGTCTCCCATAAACACAGCTGCTTGTCGTCCGTATAGAGCACTACAATAAATAATTAGGTATTTAAGTACCAACATATTAAGAAATACGCCACACAAACATGCATAAAGAATGTGAATTATTAGTTGTTCGCAGATGTAGTAACGAAATTATTTCTTACTCTTCCTTAAGTACGAAATAAAAGAAATAAAGGCAACTAATATTTCCCACGATTACACAGCTCTGAATCTTCTCGACAAAGTTTGTACCAGATTTATGTGAGCATGACATTTACAAATAATATTTATAACTACCTTATTATGCCAGGATCCGGTCGATGGTTTCCCACAGCTCCGGGCAATTACAACCGCATACCTCCGTAGAGCACTAGAATAAATAATTACGTATTATAGTACCAACATATTAAGAAATACGCCACACAAACAAGCATAAAGAATGTGCATTATTAGTTGTTCGCAGATGTAGTAACGCAATTATTTGTTACTCTTCCTTAAGTACGAAATAAAAGAAATAAAGGCAACTAATATTTCCCACGATTTCAGCTCTGAATTTCCTCGACAAAACAAATACCAGATTTATGTAAGCATGCCAAATAATATTTACCTTATTCTTCTACGTTTCCGCTCTAATATGCTGTTCACCCGTTATCCAATACATTTTCGGCCACGTAGTGTTGATTTCGAATAGCACTTCCTAACCACAAAACAAGTTCCAAACTGCAGTCTGAACGAAGCAGTTTGCAAGGTCAACATGTTATGCGGCGTGCACACCTCTTGCTGGCAAGCGACATTCCTGTTCGACAGAAAGCCGTGCTATATTTAGCGTTACCAAAGAGCGGATTCTTATGCAAATACCTTTTTGTAGACTGCGCTTTAGGAAAATTAATCAATAAGGGCGAATCAAACATTTTCACGTCTACTGACATGTATTTTATTTTGCCTATAATGCCAATGTCATTAGTCTACTGCCTATTTTTAGCTTTACCGCCTAAAATTTGCCTAATTCAAGAAAGAATAATAAAAAATAAGCTAGTCTTGTCTACATTACATCGAATTTTAAAGTTTTAGCTGACAGTGTCACTAAGTTACAGAGTGTAGGCTTAACTTTAATCAATTTCTTCCAGAATTTGGAGGAAGTCGAAGCCTCTTTAAAACATATGAATGTAGCAGACAAACTGAAGTCTGCATTAAATAAAAATCCTGATATAGGAGTATTAAGAAAGATATCTAAAGTACTTAATGGTGAAAAAAAAGAAGTTGACTTTTTACAGAAAGCAATTGAGAACAAGTATTAGTTACTTATTTTGCAAGCCAAATTTAACATATTTAGCGCTACCAAAGAGCGGATTTTTAGGCAAATGCCTTTTGTAGATTTAGCTTTAGAGAAATTGACATGTATTTTATTTTGCCTATAATATCTATTTTATTAGTTTACTGCCTATTTTCAGTTTTACCGCCTAAAATGTGCATAATTCAAGAAAAAAATAAGCTAGTTTTGTCTACATTACTTCGAATTTTAAAGTTTTAGCTGACAGTATCACTAAGTTACAGAGTGTAGGCTTAACTTTAATTGATTTCTTCCAGATTTTGGAGGAAGTCGAAGGCTTTTTAAAACATGAATGTAGCAGACAAACTGAAGTCTGCATTAAATAAAAATCCTGATATAGGAGTATTAAGAAAGATATAGGAGTATTAAGAAAGATATCTAAAGAAGTTGACTTTTTTACAGAAAGCAATTTAGAACAAGTATTAGTTACTTATTTTGCGGGCAAATTTAACAGTTAAGTAGTAGAAAATGGTACGTATTATTGGTACAACAGTTGGCTTTCAAGGTCAAATCTTAAAATGTTTATATCTCCGTTGTTTATTGTGACATTTTAGCATTGTACTCCTTTCTGATTATTGATAGTTTATAAGTAGAAGCCCACGCTTTCGGTATTCATACCCAGTTCGACGCTAGAGCAATGCCTATCGATAAATTTGGGAAACATATGCATGCGAATTCCACGTCGCACCCGCAGGTGTTTGTGGTTGAAGAGCTAAGCGAACCTATATATTATGAACGAGATTTACGACTAGTATCTAGTGCCATCAGTTCAGATAGATGGTACATCCTAGCTCATGGTGACACCGAATATACTATTCCCTTCCGTGTAGCTGAAATAACAAATGTCTTACTTTATCCCGAAAATACCGAAATTTATATCAACAAGAAAGGATCATATAATTTTCGCGAAATGATCGGGATGGCATTAAAAAAAGGTGATGTGCTAAAATTTTGGGCAGTCAAGCCAAATATGCTATATGTGGAATTTCAACTCAAGGTTCCCATAATTGTTGAGTCCAAAAAGACAGTACTGTGAGTTGGAGGCCTCCTGCCACCACTCGGTCGTCAAACTTGCTCCTGCTTCAGCTCAAACTTCAAGTTTAAGAGATGTAACGTTGGGAAGTGAAATGAAATCAGAAAGAAGGGTCGTGAGAGTAGTGGCACTTTAATCGGTTTTCAAGGTTAAGGTGAGATGCGAAGCAACACAAAAAAAATTAGACATGCAGTAAGCTGGAGCGAACTTACTGCATGCCTAAATTATGACTCGACTAGGATTCGAACCTAGGTCTCCCTGTATATCCGCAATCTGCAGCCGAGGGTATCTTAACCGCTAGACCATCGAGTCTTATATATAAAACCCAATTAAAGAGACAAATATTGTACAAAAGCTTTATTTTCACTGTTCAAGATACAAAAAATGCTAGACTAAATTGTTATAATACCAACACATGAAGAAGTACGTTACAGACATACACAATATAGCAAATAATAGGGTGCCTAAAACAATTGTAGATATACAACAGGAATTATCGGCGGGTGCAAGTAGCTTCTTCAAGACATCCGGTTTATTTTTTAACAAAATAGTTTGCCAAGGAGTGTCTACAGCATATGAAGGGAAATGGAATTTTACTTTGAACGTTAGCAAATCCTGAAGAGTAAAGTTGTGCACGTGTATTTTAAAAACGGATATAGTTGTCAAGGAACTGGTATCCATTTTACGCCACGTCACGTTGTGAACTCCGTCATTGTAAGCAAGATATGCGGAACTGCACCGTGGTGGTTGAAGGACGTAGAGAATCCCATCATGAACTGCAGCGAGAGCAACCAAAAATTGTATTGGTAGCATGTTCAACACGTCGATGGCAACTAGTGAATGGTTCGGTGAAGGAACAGCTTAAGTAGCTTCACCTCGAATAGGGTGAACCGCACTTTGTATCACTTATGACAACTGCAAGATTTTGTCGCCTTGGCTGCACCCGGTTTATTGTTACCTGCTACATCCACTCCCGAGGGCGTATTCATCTCGACGATTAATTTAAAAGTTGTAGCTAGAATTTCGTCCATGGTTTGGAAATGCTTCTTCACTTCGGCAACTTTGCAGGTGGGTGACCATCGGAGGTGTTCAGATAAGGGTGTGTCATGATCTTCCCAACCAGAAATTTGAATTCCACAGTAAAAACACTGTACACAATCTAAAGTGTCGTTGATGCGAAAGAAACCAGCGTCTGCAAGCGATTTAGGAGATTGACATCGGCTCCAGTCGCTAAAGGTTCGTAGCCGTGTGGAGTAACTCGCAAACTTCGGAAATCTAGGTTCTGAGCACATTATGGTTGCAATGGTAACAACAGACTAACAGCATACGTGTGTATGAAAACTTTATATAGTACAATTGAAGGTCACAGAGAATTAAAAAACACAAAAATAGTTTTATAAATATTTATTTTCAAATATTTATCTCCAACTATACGTTATGAATGCAACCTCGCCGTCGTGCAGCCGCGACAGGAAGCTCTCCAACGGACGATAGACGTGGGTCAACCACCAGTGAGCTGTCGATCCGTCAAGAGTGGTAGGGTGCGTCCTGAAGGTGGTAGTCTCCGTGAGATTTTCCCCGAAGAGGTCGTAGGTGTACTCCACCGTGATTACCGCTTGGAGGGTTCGCTGAGGCGACGTTGGAGGGCACGCAGCCAAAAATCTCCGGAAGTGACGGTAGAAGTGGTCAGCACCCGGAAACGTCGTAGCTGCTGGTGGATGGCTGTTGGTGGATGATGAAAGCTGTCGATGCATGATTCTGGTGATGCTGCTGGTTGTAGTAGCACGCATTAAGCTTAATAAAGGAAAGCAGTCAAGGACGACCTTCCACCACCAACAGCAACGCTGAAGGATGTGTATAAATAAAGATGAAGGTTACTTCTCCCACCACTCGGACTTCAAGGTTATTCCTCCGGCCACTCGGTCCTCAAAGCCATTCACTCGGATTCTAAGGTCAAGATTTCTTCTCCCAACCACTAGGACGGCAAGGTTTCTCCTCCCACCACTCGGACTTTAAGAGATGTAACGTTAAGAAGTGGAATAAAAGCGGAAAGAAGAGACGTGAGAGTAGTAGTAGCACTTCAACAACCTGTAGAAATGGAAGCATTATATAAAGCTATCGAAATAGTTCAGAGTCAGAAAGGAGCGGAGGTCTGTAGTGATGTGTGTATAAAGCCTAAACCACTGTTGTGTCCAGCACTCCTATGTAGTAGGACGTACAAATTAAATAAGTCAAGTTCGAAGTGTGTGAGTGTAGGATTTGAGTGGAGTCCACAATTTACCCCAGTTATTGTAATACGGGGTATCAAAAACGACTGGGTGCAGTTGGATGAGCAGGAGTGGACTGCCCTATTTGCAAATCAAGGCGTGATTGCCAACTACTTCTATTCGGTCGACGGTCAGTGGCCAGCTGTAGAAATAGGAAGGAAGAGGATTGTATTCCAAGAGATTCAGACCAGGAAAATATTAAAATTAGAGGAAGTGGGCTTGTCAGAGGTGTGCTTAGCGAAGGAAACTGTAGAAGAGCTGTGGCGCTTGCAGAAACTCGTGGAACTGCGATTCGCACAATTAAAAGCGTTGAACTTTGAGAGTTTTTACAAAGAAATAGTTAAGGGTGTGGCAAACTTTTCTGGGGACTGTTTAGTCAATGTAAAGGCTGTAGTAGATCAGCTGGAGGAGAACTCTGAAAATACTGCGTGTATGGTGGAAGTGCTAACGTTCGCGAGTTCTATGGTAAAGTGCGACATCGAAGTGGAAGCACTGAGTCGTCAGTTGGCAGTGTAGTCATGTGGATGAATTATAGAGAAGCTGCTCGACCGGCTGCAAGAGACGTACCTAGTGCGGTTGAACGATTAGTGAGTTCGTTGAAGGATTTAGCTTTCGAAGCGTCGCGCGAAGTCGTATATGGGTTAGGACGTTCCGGATTCAGTGACGAAGAGTTGTATAAACAGGAAAAAAAGTACAAAAATGGTGCAGCTGTTGGTCGACTATTTTTAGATGGAGCCATAAATGAAAGCCTCCTTCTGGATTTAATGTTTAGTCTTGGTCTAGAGTGGCATATGTGTGAAGTAAAAGCCTTTATAGAAAGGAAGGAAAATGAAGAAGAGTGTGCAGTTTGAGGACTCGAAGGATCAGGTGTACAATCTGCATACGTGGGCGTATGCGTATCGAAAAGCTCGGAAAGGATTGTGGGAGCGAGAAGCTATGGACAGGTTGCGATTCCAGCGGAGGATACTTACTGTGGCTGAAGTACTGCGAGACGTCTTGTGCGCAGAACATAGGCAGACAATTTATTTAGAACGCTTTTCCACTAGTACGTAGGTGTGTAACACATGTATATATGTTGTATGCAAATAAAAACACAATAAAAATTTAAAAAGTTGTTTTATTCCATTATGTAGTGATTATAAATATGATACACGTTAGATAAAGCGCAATAACAAATCGGTTTGGAATGATATAAACAAGCGGGTTGTGATGGGGTGAGGGCCGGTTGTTCTTCCACTTCGATGATTGGGGTGGTAGTAAAGCGGCGTAGAAAAGTTGCTTTTTCTCGGCCTTTCACATATATTTCGGTGGCACCTCGCAAAAGACGCCGCAGGATTGCAGGAAACAAATACGCTTGAGTAAATCCATCGTCCCAGTCGATGCAGTGATGATGAGTCATTAACCAACGGGCTTGTTGTTGCAAATGAGATGGCAAGGACGTGAATGGAAATGGTGACTTGAAGATATAGTGAGATACTGACGCACCATCATATGCTGCCAATTCTTTCGGGCTAAAGTGCTTATCGGACGTTTTGAAGCCTTGAATGTCGAGAATGAGCTTCATCGTATTAGACAGAGAGCACGGTGCAGTTACGTTAACAGCCAAGATGCAACTGAAGTAGTTTTGAGAAATTACAGTTGTTTAACTGCTTTTGTCAACGCGTTGTAAGTAAAAACCCGATCGTGAAGAACGAGGCAATACGCGGTTGTGTTGGCTGCCACGTTAGCGGAAGTTTCAAATTCAACTCGAAAAACGACGGCGTTTGCATGAAGGTAGTCTTTTTGTTGAGAACAATCGATCACAACAATAGGCGCTTTGTCGGCAAAGTCATGGCGGGAGAAGAAGGGCTCATCGACTTTGTTATAATAAGATGATTGAAACTTGGAATACATGTCGTATAATGTTGCGTAATGATTGAGTGCATAATTGTTATGTAAATTGTCGTATGGAAATCGTTCGGTGTTCAGAAAAACTCGGAAATTGGTAAGACCAACTTTATCGAAATTAGCATTGTCCTTACTGATTAGCCCCGAACGACCTGATTGAAACCCTACGATGACGTATCTGGGGGTTTGTAATTTTGTGCTTGTAGCGATAGCGTGAGAATGTTGAGTCACAGCATGAACACCAGGTATGATATGAAGCTGCCAGCTGCGAAATGCTACTTGTGTGTCAATATTTTTATCGATGTATTTGGTTAGGGCTAATTCTTGGGCAAGACCGGGAGTGATATGAGGAACCTTCCAGTATAGTTTGTCAATCGTAACTTTAGCCGTCTCCCCTACGGTAGCACTGAATACGGCGTCGGCATCGGTATTGCTGCGAATTAATACAAGTTCTTGTCGGATGTTAAGTATTACTTTGCCATAATCTTCGGCGAATCCTAACAGCATTCTCAACGGTATGCAGGCACTAAAGTTACCTTCCTGATCGGTAATGGGAGGATCGCCGCTGGCAAACCAACCTGCATTTTGAAGCTTTTTAACGTCAGCGGAACTGTAGGACACATATCCCTTAAGAGTAGACGTAATACCAGGTTTGGTGACAGAGTCGACAACGACGCCATTGATTTCGTATCGGATTTCGCTAAATAAGTGAGCCAAACCATTGTTAAGGAATTTAGCCGTTGTAACTTCACCGTTTTCCTTCCGCAACTTTCCCTCTAGGTACAGATAGCTCAGGCCGGGAAGAGTTGACATATCTTCGGGAATTGGAATTCGAATTTCATCGTTATAGTCAAAACGGTTTGTATACGGTTGATGTGTGTGCAATTGATTGCTAATGATAGAAGTGTCGACGAGGACTCGCTCTCCAATATTTAAAATACTCATTACACTATTGTAAAGCCTAAGGACCGCAAGAAGTCTCTGTTTGCTTTAGTTAGCTGCGTGGTGGACGAAGCCGTACTGATCTTACGAGGGTGTGGGCGACGATTCTTATAGGAAGTAAAGCAGGGGTGGTACGGAGTGGTGAATCGAAAACCCATTACAGTTTCTTTAAATGTAATGTTACCGTAACGGTCTCTTTACTAAAACTGACAGGATTATCCGATTGGTCTAGTATTTTAATAGTTAAGTTAGTGATCTGTTTCGTGCTGATCGGTAGATAGATGACAGGGTTAGGGGTTTCCACTATTTTGTACCCGGGCGGTACTATGGGGAAGAATTGGTGAATGATATGGCCGGGCTTACCATTTTTATATGAACCAACGGAGATGTTGCAATGAATAAGAATCGAGTTGATGTTCAAAATTTTCGTAACATGTTCAGCTGTGTGCCACCTATCTGCAGCATACACTTTTTTCTCAAAGCCTAACATGTCCCGGATAGTATTGTCGCTTTGAAAGTCGATTGGAACGGTGGACTTTATTTCAGTTTTTAAGGTGCTGTTGTTTCCACGTAGCAGTACCTGTTTAACACCCGTATCAGAATCGAGTTGGTTATGTAAAAATTCAGCAATGTCGGTAATTTCATATGCTCCCTCCGGTATAATAATAGGAGGTTCTCCAACAAGATGAAATTCATTGTTGGGAGGTCTAACGTTTGGAATAGTATAGTAGGTTTCGAAACTTAACAATCCCAAGACGTATTCGCTACCATCGTCTAAGAAAATGGGAGGGTCAAAATTTGCAGTAAGAACAGATGAATCTCCCGTAAGAGTGAATATACTGGACATGATGAAGCGCGGCACCTAAACTGACGACAAAAGCGGTTTCGCCAAGTTATATAAGAATTTGAGACACAAATGTCCGCATGTGTATGATGCGAGTTTTTGATATCTATTAGAATTGTACATAATTGTGTTGTTGCTACCATCGCTGCGAAAGTAGTTTACTAATTCGGGAGGAGGTTGTAAGCGACCTATGCTATCGAAATACAGAACAAATCGATCAGCTTTAACGTAGGCTGTCCAATGTGTGCCAGGTCCAACATCATCGTCTAAGTTAGTAACACCACATTCTCGTTGACGAATTTTGTCGGGTAGAGCATCTCGCATAAATATCCCCCTAAAATGGGGAATTTCTAAGCGTTTAACGTACTGTGCAATATCGATGTTCGTCAACGCTCGGCGTGGTAGCTTCAACGGTAGTTTTTTGACTGATACGGTCGTAGATATAGTCCTTTTCCTCGAGCAATGGATTCCATAGCTTTGTTATGCCGTTCCTTTTCCTGGAGATCCTTTTTAGAAGCCTTTGAGTCGCCAACCGCTTTAGCGACTGCTGCAGCACCGCCTCCGAGGGACCCCAATGCTCCTAATGCAGCAAGTATGGGTACAAGCGGCAATATACCTCCTCTCTTGGGAACAGGTACTACTCTAGAACGAATTCGGCGTTTCCTTCGCGATTTAAAAACGACCGCGCCTCCAATACGTTTACGCCTACTACACCTTGTACGCTTCCGTTTTCTAGTTACCCCCGTACCAATTTTTTGCGCAATACCGACAATAGGTAGTGCACGCTTTCGTTTCCGGGAGACTCTCACACCAACAGTGGGTTGTGTACGCTTCCGTTTTCTAGATACTCCCGTACCAAATTTTTGTGCGGCAATAGGTAACGTACGCTTTCGTTTTCGGGGGACCGTCACACCAGCAGTGGGTAGTGTACGCTTCCGTTTTCTAGATATCCCCGTACCAAATTTTTGCGCTGCAATAGGTAGTGTACGTCTTCGTTTCCGGGGTGTTTCCATAACAGCAATGGGTTCTGTACGCTTTCGTTTCCGGGAAACTCCCATGCCGAGTTTGGTTTTCCCTTTCATAATCCCTGTAACAGCAAGAGCTGCCGCTCTTTCTCCAAGAGTAGAGTCTTTTGCTTTAACGCGTTCCCAAGCTTTCTGTGCAAGAACTTTATCCGCCGCGTGACGCGTCGAAAGATTGCTAGATTGTGAGTATGCGATGTCGTGTTGCTTGCAAGCCTCGTCCAGAGGGTTTCTTCCTCGATCGCCTCGAGAAAGCCGCTTGTTTAGGCGGGTACCCGGTCCGCAAAATTTGTAACCTGGTATATGTAATTCGAAGGGCAACTTATCAATAAGGGTATTCAACAAACCGCGACCTTTCCGTGTGACGGTTCGACGACTACTACGAGTTTTACGTCTAGTATAACTCATCTTAAACAAACGCTCGTCGAAGAGCGACTGACGATGTGAAGCTCAAAGGGGTAGATATATACTTAGCACAGCGCGGTTAGAAGCTAGTTCGTCTCCGTCCGAAAACGATGAAGAACGTCAAAATTGTTAAACAAAAATGTTCGCTGCCGGTAGTAAATCATACAGTAAATTCCATGTCAGAAGGGTTCAGACGACACGGCACTTTACTGGGTATAGGATGTAAAAGGGGTTTGATCATTGGTCCTTCCGGCTCTGGGAAAACCAATGCGATGATCAGTCTTTTGGTACACCGCAATGGGGTGCGGTTTCAAAACTTGTATTTGTATTCCAAAACCCTTGACCAACCTAAATACAAATTTCTGAAGATACTCCTGAAGTCACTAAAAGAAATCGGATTCTACGAATTCAGCGAGGGGTGTGAGGTTATCAAACCACACGAGGCGAAAGAAAATTCTGTTATTGTGTTTGATGATGTGGCATGCGACACTCAAAGCATCATTAGAGATTATTTTAGTTTCGGACGTCATCGAAATATAGATTGTTTTTACCTCTGTCAGACTTACTCATCAATCCCGAAACAACTGGTGCGAGATAATGCGAATATCATAATCGTATTCCGGCAAGACCACACCAATCTTAAACACATTTACGATGATCATGTAAACACAGACATGTCATTCGAAAAGTTTAAAAACTTATGTTCCCACTGTTGGACCAAAGATCACGGATTTTTAGTTATCGACAAAGAAAGCGAAATCAACGCCGGTCGTTATAGAAAAGGGTTCGACAGTTATTTCACTATATAGGCATGGACCACTGCTGTACAAATTATTAGTCTACGAACAACGACAGTAATAGCAACATGGACAAACGGTTAGTAAGCGATCTTATTAAAGCTAGAAAGGCTGTCAGGCGGAAATATGAAACTTTAAAAGCAGATATCGCCGAATCGCAGACGGCTCTTGCGGAGCAATTTAAACCAATTTCCCAACCACTCACGGAATTGCTAACATCCATCAAGCAAGAAGGAGGTCAAACAATACAGCAAGAAGTAGGACCTATGCTGAGAACCATCAAACGACGAGTGTCCACACCATCTATCCTACCCCGTCCGAGAAATGGCAAAACCCCCGTACGAGCGTCAACCCCCGACATTGCCATTCCCGGACCGTCGACTTCGACGTTGGTAACATCCACACCTAGATTTCTTGACAGAGAAGTATTGTATGAGAGTTTACCGGATGAGGAGCAACAGGTGGAGGCTCAAGAAGAAGCGGCAATTGAAACTTCGGTAGCAGAGGCTAGGGAAACCGTGCGACAAATGATGGAACCGGAAGTTCTAGGGGAATACCTGGAACAGTTCTCAGGGTTAGCTAGAAAATATATCGAGGGAATGATACGAGATACAGAGAGCAAGTACGATCTCCACTATGGAGTTCGATGGGACATAGACACTGATAAGTTTGCAATTGGGAATAAACAGCTTACTTTTGAGGGTCAGGACATGGTTATTACAGATCACGGCAATAGAATAGTATACAAAGGCACCCCCGGCTTTTACGAATTAATGTTCTTAAAGAAACCGATAACTTATACAACCAAAGACCAGGAAAATTACTATGACATAGTGAACCGATCCGCCGCAAATCGTAAGAACTACGATCCAACCCAAGGGATAAGCGGCAACGCCGGCCCAAAATATATGAAAGTAGTACGCCCCCTGGCTACATCCTTCGGCATTAGACAACCTACCAGAGCCGCATCGAGGGTGCAGCGTACCGGTAGGGGATTATTAACAGTAACCAATAAAAAAGTGGAATTTGTTCCTTGGAAAGATCCAAATTCATTAGTGGATCGTCTGCGCATATTACTAGCTTCTCAGGTAGCGGGGCACACCGGCCATTCCAACGAAATCGTAAGCATCACCCAAGCTCTACGAGATGCAAAAATAATTTACTAAGGCGAGTACAAAAGTGGAGTACCTATTGAATTACGATCAGAAGGTGCTAGACGATAGAGTAATGCCCATCGACAAATTTGGACGCCACTACCATAGCACACGCTCTGCTCCTCATCGCAAACATATCTTTATGAAAGTTCAAAATATAAAGGCACTACATATAGAAACACCGCTTCTACTGGTGGGGCGTGGGCATAATGAGGAGGGATTTTCAAAAATATTCGGAATTGATGAGTACACTTTTCCGTTAGCGACCGGACAGATTATTGATATTCAAGTCAGCGGACCTTCTGTGGAATCATACATCAACGGAGTTCAGCGGGATGAGATGGTCGGTGTGACTTTGAATCGAGGAGATACGCTTAGATTCAAAGCCGTTACCCCCAAGTTATACGTACAGCTGCTGCTTAAATGTCCCATAGCAGTCGATACAGCGACATTCGACAATGAGTCCTAAGGAAGATCTAGTCGCAGAACTTCACAAACCAGCGCGAAAAAATTTCAAGAGGCGACGGGTGATTCTCAAAGGATTGCATGATTTACTACAAGCGGATTTGGTGGAGATGCAACCATATGCACGAAGCAATAAAGGTTATCGATACATTTTAGTTGTTATTAACGCTTTTTCTAAATACTTGTGGGCTGTTCCGGTAAAACGGAAAACGGGAAAAGACGTAACAACTGCTATGCAAAAAGTTCTTGCCAGTATGAAAGTGTCTCCTAAAAACGTACAAACCGATTTGGGAAAAGAATTTTATAACACCGATTTTCAAGCTTTGATGCGACGGTACAAGATAAATCACTACAGCACGTATTCATCTATGAAAAGCAGCATCGTGGAAAGATGTAACCGCACCCTGAAGAACATGATGTGGAAGCAGTTCAGTTTGCAAGGGTCCTTCAAATGGTTAGACATTCTACCCAAACTCTTAACGAAATATAACACAACCAGGCATAGCACAACAGGTATGAAGCCGGCTGAAGTTAATTTTAAAAATGCCAAACGTCTGTTACACACCGTGTACAGCCACACAAAAACTGTAGATCCAAAACCTCAAAAATTTCATAAAGGAGACTATGTACGCATTAGCAAATATCGTTCGATATTTAGCAAGGGGTATACACCCAGCTGGAGTAACGAAATATTCAAAATAACCACAGTGCGACTTACAAACCCTACCACCTACAGACTCATGGATCAGGAAGGGCAGGAAATCAAAGGTGGATTTTACGAACACGAACTACAGAAAACCAAACACTCGGACATCTACCTGGTAGAAAAGGTGTTGAAGAAGAAAGGTAACCAGCTTTACGTAAAGTGGTTGGGATTCGATAACCGTCATAATTCCTGGATAACCACAACCAACCTTGTGTAATTGACTGCTATTGTACTTATACGTTGTAAATAAAAAAATGTTTTTATACTCTCATTTATTATTTGTACTGCTTACTACAATAACATACGGAGCGCTCGTTGCATAATAAAGATGTATTGAGTGTGTACATACATATCTTTCGTTGACAAAAAACATTTGTCGGATATCCCAACATATAATCGATGCTTCTAATCTAACAACCATCACCACTCCTATAAACAATATTTCTTTTATACTAAACTTAACCTACAAAGAACAAGAAAGCGTACGTAATGTGGGACCTATGCTTGCAAGTAATGACCAATACTGTTGCCCAAACATATTGCTAAGGCAAGGTGTCGGCAATCCGTAGCAATTCGTCAAGCCTGTAATCAGGTATATCTCGGTGACCCCACGCCAAGGTCTTCGTTGTGTTGGGAATAAGAAAGCGTTTATCATCTTTCGAAGAAAGCGCAACCTTATTCATTAATTCGGTGTACATAGTGTGTAAACGCGAGCGAAAAACATACATTTGACAAAAGACAGCATCTCTTCTGCTCTCAGCAACAGACTGATAAATTTCGCTGGTGAGGTACTTTCGAACGGAAGACTTTTTGATGCCCTTAGCTTTCTTGTCAACTTTGTCGATAGCGTTTACACAGTATGTTTTTGCACCGACCCCGTAGAAGCTACGCACGACTACCCCAGCGTACTCGTCCTTAAATTTGCCAACAACAGATTTGGTTTGCGGAACGTCGTGCAAGTTATTCTTATAATTTGAGGTATCGAAGCGATGAAGGTGGCGTTTCATGTCCGCGTAAAAATTTTCAGTAAAAATTTCCAAAATTAAGGAGTCCGTATCTGTGTACAATAGAGAAACATTAGGACCATATTGCTCCTTCAAAAAATCATAATAAAACTCGTACATTACAGTTTTCGAAATATCCAAAACTGAGAAACCAACATAGCTGGGTTTGTCGTAGACAACCACCGTCTTGTTCATTTCTACAGCAATTAAATTTTCACCAAACCGAATTCTATCTTTAAAGTTAGGTTTCGCGATCCAAGCTTCTGCCCCCATTCTGTGACCAAGTTTCTCCCAATGACTCACTAATTTTACCTCAACCCTTTTGTCCACGTTTTCCATAGTTTTGCCAAATACGCTGTTGTTAGCTAGCTTAAAAGAATTACGATGGAATTCGTTGTCAGACTGGTTTCTTAAATTTGTGTTTAGGTCGATGTACGATCTAAGCCAGGGGGATTGTCTAAATTTCAGTATCCTATGGGTTCTAGTCAAAATCAAACCAGCCTTTAAGCATTGCTTTAAATTTCTATAGTGAATAACGTATCTATGTTTGTCATGTAAATTTGGAATCAATTTCGCATTTTTATATTTTCCCTGTGGAGGAACCAACAGCTCGGGACAAAAGGGCAAGTCATTGTGAGCGTCGTGTAAATTTTCCGGGTACTGCAAGTCAACTTCCAGCACGTACCCAGTGTCAGATTTGTTGGAAACTTGAAAAACGTCAAAACGGTCAATTTCCTCGTCAGTCAACCAAACAAAACCACCTTGCGGTAGAAACTGTCTCATTCCAAATCCATATAGGTTTGTAGAATCCAAAAACATGATAAAAGAAGTGGGTTTGGAAGGATCATAATTACCCGCAAATTTGTTGTTGGCAATAGCCTTTCTCCCGACACAAGTACTGACTCCCCCGCGAATACCTTTTTTGAAAAAGTTAAACATATCAATGTCAGTCAACAGCTCCAACTCAACCCCCGTAAATTTTAACATGGCATCCCAACTTAATCCGGGGGCTGTGTAATACTGCGCTGGATCTAAATTATATTGTTGCAAATAAAAATTTCGAAAGTTTTCGAAAACGTCTGCCAAAATAAAAACGTCACATTTGAGGTACACATCGGAATAGTCGCCCAACGTTTTACATTCAAAAGTTTGCCAGACCTTAACGGCGCGCGCGTAATCGGCCTCAGTAATATGGGCATCGTTTAACCGGTCATAAAACTGGGCGATTGTGGGTAAGGTAGGCTCGCTTAATTTCGCAAAAGAGTCTACGTACGAATAGGGAAATACACCTTTCTGCCTCATCAACTCAAATTTTAAGCCATCTCCGAATTGATTTTGAATTTCAACACACTGTCCATCCTTCAACGTACCGGCCAGCGATGCCAAAGAAGCACTTAAAAATCGGTAACTATCTAAAAAGCGAATTTGCATATAAACTTGTTTACGTTCCCCGTTCTCAAAAATTTCATCAACCCAAATACGTTTGCCAAATGAAATATATTTTTCTTTAGTTACCGGAATGACATCAATTTTCTCCTTATTTTGAGCCAACTTTTTTACGAAAAGGTGTGAATCGTAGTTTAAATTATGAAAAAATACGGGAATAAATTTTGGAAGTTTATAATTTAGATTGCAATTGGAATGAGCAGCTCCCCGATAGTGTCCCGTCAAATGGTCGTGATCACGAACTTTTACGTCCAAGTCTTTGAAAGGGCGATTGCAAATGTGACATGAAACAGCTCCGTTAAAATTTTGAATTTCCGCGAGATCCATATCCCTAAGAGGTACAACAGGCTTCAGGTAGTTGGAATACAACCTAAAGACGTCTTGATCTAGACGATCCACAAACACTTCGACAGCATCTGCACCCCGATAAATTTCGAATTTGGATAGAGTATCGTCAAACGAACATTTCAAATAATATGCAAAGGAATACGGTTTGTGTTCGCACGTTGTAACCGTATAAGGTCTTTCGCAATCGGGGTGTAGGTTCCCTCCATCGACCGGTGTTAAAATCGTTTCGAAATCTGCATAAATGACAAACGGTAGCTTCATCTGCTTCGCGCAGTTGTCAAACTTGAGAATATTGCGGGGCCTCATTTCCCCAAACGCAGGCGTGACCAATTCTGTCGTAGGCATTTTAGTGTACACACGATTACAGTCAAAACGTTGATGCATCTCTAACTTCGCATCGCTATCAAAATAATTTAGACAACCATCGCAAAAATGTTTAGCATGATCATTACGCGTTATTTGGTGTGAAACTAACCTAGACAAATCCGCGATACAACAGTAGTGACTATTACCTTTGTCGTTGGTAATTAGCAACAAATTTACATGCCACCTCTTTTTCAAAGAGGTGTGGTACAGAGGTCCCACAACTTCATATTCCGTAACATTGCCTCGAAAAAAATTTTCCAGTCCGTATACATTTACAGACATTTGCGGATTATATTTTTCAAATTTTTGAATATCGCGCAATCTAACAGGGAATTCAATGTCCCTAAATTTCAAGAATCGACGACAATCCGGATACGAAGTCGTTCGATTAGGCTGTCCAATTGGTTTGCAAATGGCCGAGGTTACAGCCCACCCGAAACAACAGTCGTCATCGTTTTGGATGTTCACGATCGCTTTCTTGTTTTTAATCTGCTTCGGCAGCGGGATATATGACGATGCTCGAAGCGGATTATACCTATTTACATTAACCTCTATATACAGCAGCTGCTTCAGGATCCACCCTGTTAAAGAACAAAACGCGATTAGTTTTGCTGCAAGAACCCTTCAAAGATTGCACGTACCTGACTCTCGTTCCTGAAATTCGGACACCTTCTCGTCCAATATCCCCGTAAAATTATCATATAATTCGTTCAAGTTTGTACCGCGAGTAGCCACCTCGTTAGCTGTATTAAAACTTTTTACGTCTTGCACATCTTGAACCTCCAAAATAAAAAACCCGAAAAGTTCGAAATTGATTTTTACACTAGTTAATTTATGTAACTGTCCTTCTATAAGACCTATAATTTTGTCTTTGAGTTCGGTCATATATTCTACAACACTTATATGATAATTTTCCGTGGACACCCTATAGCTTATTACACGGGACTTGAAGGCGCTCTGTAGGGCCACCACTCCCTTCCCCAGGTAGGCGACACCACACCGTCTTGTGTGACGACTGCTCCGGAGATGTCCGATGAAACCATTCCGGGGCACGTTATCGTCACACACGTTGCAGTATCGGGTCCTGGGTGGCTGTTCTGTTATTAAAAAACGTTAGCAACCATGAAACGCTACAATAGAGACACACTCACCAGCACTGGAAACTTGGACTCTTCTGCGTTTACTGCTAGAGGGTCCTTCACCAGTCACCACCGAAGATTCCATAGCGTCGCCTGCAGCAAACACAATACCATTCAGCTTGTCTGCATTGCAACACCTATTACACTTACCACTCGTCGACGGGTGGCCCAGCTCTGGACAACAGCTTTCTCTTCGATGGCGGAACAAATTGTCGGCTCTGGTGAAGGATCGTTCGCACTCGGTGCATCTGAACATACTGGGTAATTAGCTTCACGCAAACTGTAATTATAATAACTACGCGATTAGCTACCCAGCTCGAGGGGGTGATATTCACAAAAGCGATAACACTGTCAATTACAGTCTACAAATAAAATTACACTTGAAACCTCGAGCGGAATACCCAGGTGCCACCACGCGGAGGATTCGCTTTTGACACCCTGGAGGGGATACGGGAAGGTTATTTGTTTTGTGTTACGGACGTATCACATGTTAAACTACAATCTACTATCTACAATTGTACATTTTGCCAGAGCTGATGACGTGTGGCAAGAATCTCGTCCATTACCCTTGATAGGTCGTTGGATACCTTTCGCCGCTCCATCTCCAGCAACCGCATCTCGTTCAGAGTGCTTCCGCTGTGACCTTTGGCGAGGTTGGGTTTTCTGGATTTCATACGACCTTGAATGGCGTCCAGCGAATCTAGACACTGGTCCATTTCAGTGTCCAGGTCGTCGATTCTTTTTTCGCCGGTGGTGACGTCATCATATTTGGCAAAAAAAGCGGTGCGTTTGGCCTCATACTGACGAATGGCACATTGCGTTAGCGATATGCCTTCCTCTTCCTCTTTCTCATCGGCGGAGGCAGTCGACACCTCACTCCTAGAGGCCGCCGACGCGACAAGGGAAGCAGGTGTTGCAAGCCTGTCAGCTCCATCGTCCGCTACCAGGGAGGCCTGGCTGATAACGGATGTTGAAGCTGCCACTTCTGGAGAAGGTTGCGTTGCAGGTGGATTAACGCGTCCGGAACTACAGCTAGACGGTCGCCTTGAGCCCGAGACGACCTCGATATCTAGCTCCTTTACGACCCTTTCGAACTCTTGTGCTGCACGACCACCGCAAACCTCCGCGCTACTATCGTCAAATTTCTTACAAAACTCAGCGTTCACAATATTTTGTTCCTCTTGTGATAAGTGTGGAGACTGTGATCTCATTCTTTTTGCAACCGATTTTTCAGTTTCCTCCACGCCTTGAAGAAGCTGTGGAGTACATATATTTATCACACTATCTGAATCACTTCGAACTTGCCCCTTTCCGGTCACAGCCTCGACATTCATCAACACTGGCTCTACGCGTTTTGCCAAACTTAACTTCGACGCACGTTTTCGCTTTGGCCCCTCGGTAAGGAGTTGCCTTAAAATTTTGCAAGAGCTGTCCTGACTAGCAGGTGTACAGCTGGCCTCGACGTCCGAAATCGGAGAAAATAAAGAACGGCCAGATACCACTACTACATTGTCCAAAATGTTTAACGAGGCTTGCGGCGTCTGGCTTGCGGGGTTGGGGGTTGCCCCCGCTTCGCTGCGTGCAAACGCAGAGTTCGGCATTAGCCCGTTCCGGCGTCGATAGGCTAAGTCTATTAGCATTACGCTTCCACTCCTGCAATACAATACCTCCACACGAAACACACTTTACAGCACTGGAACCAACCATCGCGACAGCAGAGAAGAGAATGACCCCTCCTCATCTGAGAATTGCTTAAGTACACATTGGTTGACCATGGGTTAACCATGGGTTGAAGGACGGAGACGTCACCTTGCACATACGGATGGTAAGCATTTAGAGTACGCGGACGATTTTCTGTGCAATTTCAACTCAAGGCTCCCATTATTTCTTTACTCGTTACCTCTGCCTGAAAAGATACACAGCTTTTATGTAAAGTGACAATACTCGATTTACAAAAATTTATTTTTTCTAAATGGTTACAACTTCTACAGCAAACAGACTTAACTATTACGTACCGCGCTTTGTTTGCATTCTATATCACACTGTATAATGTCCAACGCAAATTTTAGCATTTCGTACATACACATCGCATTTTCCGATGTAGGCAACGCGTTCGCAATGTTTGTTTTGAAATCACCCGGTTCATTCCACACACTTTCAATTACAGTGCTATAATATTTTTCAAACTGTTGGCACTTTAAACATTCTATTTTAGACTGTATGAGCGGCACCAGCTCCCAAAATTCTTCGAACGACTCCATGTCCAGTTCAACTCGATTACGCCCTATTTCCTCTAGTTCAATCCTTTTCTTGTTTAGAAATTTCTTACAAGATATTCTTCTATTAGGTTCAATATCTACCAGTTGTGGCTGAGCATCATCACTGATAAAGTAGTTATTTATCATACATTGATTGTCCAAAAACACGTTAAATATCGGTTCCTCCATCCGCATCCAATCATAGTCCGAACCACAGAACAACACTGTCGGCGCAAACGATCCATAGCCGTTTAAACCCACACTCACGAATTTGTTCCTCAATTTATTTAGAGGATAGGTTGTGGAATTTAATAACACTGGATATGGATGCAGAAAATTGGCCTTCAGCAGTCTAAGCTTTATATTTTCCCTAGCTTCTTTTATGTTCTCGTCTGTCATTGCTAATGTATTTGCTAGTACAACGCCCGCTACACTATTGCACATCTTTATTTATACACATGCGTCTGGCCTTGAGAGCCTAGCGGTAGGAGGATTCTCCTTGGCCTTGAAGTCCACGTGCCTTGCAATGCCAGTGACCTTGAGGGCCTGAGGAGTAACGTTGGCCTTGAAGTTCACGTGCTTTGCAATCCGAGTAAATGACCTTGAGGGCCGCAGGAGTAACGTTGGTCTTGAAGTCCACGTACCTTGCAATGCCAGTGACCTTGAGGGCCTGAGGAGTAACGTTGGCCTTGAAGTTCACGTGCTTTGCAATGCCAATGACCTTGAGGGCCGCCTTGTCAGGGGAAGGAGTGCGTCAGGGGAGGCCGTAACCTCGACCTTGAAAAAGTGGTGGGGGGAGGTTCCAGAACCATCCACTTGCCTCTACTATGACCTCGACCTTGAAAAAGTGGTGGGGGGAGGTCGCAGAACCGGCAAAAGGCATCTACTAAGAACTTATGGCTCTCACACCTGCAATGTTCTTACTGGACCAACCGGAGATCGGGATACCGGACTGTGATTCCGTGGATCAAGCGTCTCTCTGCCGCAGAATGAGATACAAGCAGACCCTACGGGAGACTTTGCGGCGCCGATTCCGGAACGAATACTTGGGACAGTTGAAATCATTGAACTGCAGAAAGCGGTCTAAACAACTAGTTTTGGGAGAGATCGTCCTTATAGGGAACGACAATGACAAACGTATAGACTGGCCACTTGGTCGTGTGACTGAGCTACTTCCAGGTCCAGATGGGCAGGTGCGCCTGGTGCGAGTTGACACTGCCCGCGGACAGCTGCTGAGACCGATCCAGAGGCTTTACCCCCTAGAGTGCATCAGCTCTCTGCCAATACAAGACGAGCGACTTCAAGAAATGGACAATCCGGAAGATGCTAGTGCGGGAGTTGCGGGAGTGTCTGATGTCCTGAGTGACATTAAAAGCAGAGCAATCGTTTCGAAAGAAAAGTTAACGCGTAGTGGACAATTTACCCATTTTGCATTTTTGTATTATCCAAGTGTAGAAATAGTAACTATTTGTAAAACCTTATCTGGTTTCCTTTTATTTGTGAGTCATATTTAATGTTTCAAAATTACTCAGGTAGGAGTATGTCGGAAACCACTGGCTGATGAGTTGGTTGCACCACGTGGCAACAGCGCGTCTGGTTTAAGACCAGAACTGTTAGTTATAAGAGAGAGCTCGATGTGCCGAGTTTGTTTGCCACGAGGTGTGACACGAGCTGTTCAGTGCAGCGCGTGTTGTCTTGTTTTTTTGTATGCAATCGTTTACTGTACTCACCCGCGTGGGAATTATAGTAGTTTATTTATCTAGAACGAAAAGTGGCATTTTAAAGACGAATTACGATACTTGCGAGGACCTTTAAAAATACTTTTCGTTCGTGGTGAATACAACGGTTTATTTCATACTGCAAGTTTAATGAATTTTAAATAAAAAGTTGTAAATCATTTCAAATTTCATGTCAACAACTTACGTATAATTTTAAAGTACTTGAACTTTAAAATTTTACTTTAAAGTACTAGGACTTTAATGTTCCATTTTTATACAATAAATAAGTTTTTTTTGTATTCGCTCCCCAAACTGGTTACTTTGGAAACTGTCTCATCTTCATATTACGGACTCGGCTGCGCTTCGCTCCGCCTCGTCCGGAAACATTACGACTCGTCCCCTAAAGCCTTGCTTTGAGAACTAGTTACATAAAGTACTATTAAAGTACTTGAACTGTAAAATTTTACTTTAAAGTACCAGGATTTTAATGTTCCATTTTTTGTACCATAAATAATCCGAAAAATGTCATTTTTGACATCAGTATGAAATAAAATACATTAAAATCGTGTGAGTGTTTGATTTCTAATCCGAGCCGTCTACCACTTTACAACGGGTAGTTGTCTTGTGCTGGACACAACACAGACCGTCCTTCCACTCTGTAGGTACTATTGTTTCGGTGAATCTGAATAGCTCAGGTGGTATACTATCTGTTCCGGCTGTTTTCAAAGTTTTAGCTGGTTAATTTCTTTCTTAATTTCTTCGACACTTCATTTGAAGAATTCCTTAGATGTTGGTGTACAGCTCTTTGCTCACGATTGGTTATCGTGCGTTGTTGAATTTCCCTGCTACTTGTGCTAGATGGGGAAGTAATCTATGCATTGCTTTTATCGAGTCTTTTAGCTCTCTTAGCTGTGGTATTGGTCTCTCTGTATTCTTGTCTTAATCTTGCTAGCTACTAGTTGTGCTCTGTAGCCTTTCTTCCTTTAACTTTTTTCAATGTTTTAATCTTAGACTATGTGTCTTAAGATTGTGCTTGAGTCTGGTGCTGGGTCTGTCATCGGTAGCCTCCGGACATGCCTCAGGTTACACCGGATGAATGCGGCATTTGCTCCACATCTTATGTTAAAGCTATTTCGCCTTTATTTGGTCATCAAAGCCTCGTTAAGTAAAAAACAGGATAGTAGGTAAAGTTGACATTTGCGTAAGAGGGACTAGGTGTTGCGCTTTAGTATCCCATTTTTAATCCCTTGCATGCAATATTCTTATCAAAAGAGAAACTCTAAACACAGAAAATGTCTTCTGAAAATATAAAGATGATGAAGTTGGTAAACTTATGAGCAGCTCTCAAACAAAAATTACTAGAAAAACAAGAAACAATCTTAGGAAAATCACAAGGAAATTAATGATGTCTTTTGACCCAATAGTGTGAAAGCGGCATTGTCAAGGGACCACAATTTCAAAATAACATCGAAAGAAAAGCAATTATCGTGGTATGGGTATACGGTAAGAATGAGGACTAACAGTCTACTTCAAACAGCAACACAACTACAGTAACAACACACAACTAGAAACTAAAAGAACATAAATGTAGTAAAACAAACTATAAAATTCCAAAACGAAAAAAGTAAAAAAAGAAGAAAAACATGCGTGGTGGTCTCAGCCTATACAGAGCTTGTGCGCTGAAATATCTGGATACCAAACAGAAAGAGAAAGTGATAACGTCCAAGCAAACTATGGTAATCCATGGATGGAAATACAGATGAAGAGTCATCTTGGACGTATCATAGTCCAGCGGAAAATACTGCAAGCCTTGAATCCACAAGTGGCTCTTTCAATATTAGCAACCTGGTCATACGTATGCTAACTTAAAAATTTCAGCCAATCATATGAAGTTATCTTATCTTTAAATCCTGAGTTGGCGATCTTGGATTTTAAAAAAGAGTTACAATGGCGACTACACACATTTTTAATGCAG
Organism: Agriotes lineatus; assembly: GCA_940337035.1. NCBI lineage: Eukaryota > Metazoa > Arthropoda > Insecta > Coleoptera > Elateridae > Agriotes > Agriotes lineatus. Next base: position 86,744 of record CALNHX010003425.1, on the reverse strand, counting down.
CAAAAAATCTTACGTGTTTTCTTTTGTAAAAGGGGTTTAGAAAGCTGCAAAGGAGTTTTCCCACATGGTAAGTTCAAAGCTGTTGTTCATTGTTCCGTCGGCCAAGCACTGCCAAGGTTGAAGTTAGAAGGTGTACCCATTTGCTTCCACTTTTCTCAGTGGGCTCACATGTGGATTTCCACTGTTAGGAAAGTGGTGATGCTATGGCATCCAACATATATGTATAACTGATTGTGATTTTTTTCTTAGGTTGGCACTGTTTATGTTGGGGACACTGTAAGTCTATGTCAAGTTCGAGGTTAGCAGGTTAGGTTTTGGGTCAGTTTTGATACAAAATGACGCAAAACCTAACCTGCTAACATTGAATTTGACATAGACTTACAGTGTCACCAACATAAACAGTGCCAACCTAAGAAAAAAAGCACAATCATTTATAGTCACCCGGTACTTTCCTTTTAATAGGCCGTTGACATGGCTAGTTTCGTAGTGGACCCCCCTCCATCTCCCTGGAGTGAAGCCGGCACCCCTTTTTGTTACGAGTTAGGGCAGCGAACCTGTGTCATTCTTCCCCGATATGAGTCATTTTACGCGCCAGTCAATTAGCTAATTAATGTCGTATCATAAAGGCCTCGTTTATAGTGTAACAAAACATTGAAATAGAAAAATAGAAAATCTGACACTGGATTCAATTTTAGTCCACAATAAGAGCATTCTTTTCGCATTTAACCAATTTGCAGCACCTCTTGTTTTCGAGACAGTATTGCTGCATCTGAATGATGATACACCTTCCATTTGCCTGTTAATAGCAGTTTTTCATTGTCTTTCCTTCATTTTTTTTGCATAGTGATAATGAAAGTCGTCTTGTTTTAACAAAAATCGTGAAGAAAGTACGACTTTTTTAACGAAAAATCTCAAGGACATCAACACTTTTTAAACTATTTTATTGAAATTGTAAATTATCATCAGTTTGACAGTTGTAAAATCTGAAATCCTTTTCGACTACATTTCGAGTTACAAAGGACCACAATGCAAAAAAATAACGTGAACAATACGTTTGAAATCATTTTTTTACTCGTTTGATTAATGCACTCCGGCTTCACCGTCGTGTATCAACTTTCAAACGCATAAAAAAGTAACTATTTTATCACTAGTTGTACAAATAACTATTAACTGTTGTTTTCCAATCTACAAGTAAGTACATAAGAATAATATTAGTAGTTATATTACAAATGATCCTAAAATATTTACCTCCCTTATACCAGACACTATCATAATCTGCAAGTTTGCTAATCTTATGGGATTATTTCTCAACTAATTAAATACATTACTAATTTTAGTTTTCATTTTAAGAATGTCATAGAAGCCATAGAATTTATTGAACGTCTACAGACAAATTGAAAAGCAATATAAATAAAAATCAGTTGAAAATGCTAGGCTAGCATTGCCACATGAACTCGTAGACCGCATTTAACATTTTGCTTAAAATAAAAATTAAAAAAAAAATCAGGTTGTCATTTTGTTCATGTTCCTTAAGAGACAGGAGGCTATTTCTTAAACCATTCATATTCTACTTTTTCATCTTTTATCCTTCCGAAAAGGAGCACAGACAAACATAATTAATAACTTCAGATACGGCTCTGTTTTTTACGGAGTCAGTGAAAGTAGGTACTTAATAGCCGACTTGCAGTGCTAAAATTAAGGCAGATTAATTAGACTTAAAATAAACATTAACCTGTAAGCTTGTTCGACATCAATTTGATTTTATTAAATTTTAAAATAAATTGATATTACCCAGTAAGTACACAACAATACCTTATGTCTTAAAGAGTTTTAAAAGATTGTAAATTCCATAATACATATTAATATTTTCAAAATACCACATCTAATTTTGGTATACGGGGTGTTTAAAAATACGGTTACTTTACTCACTTATAGATCCCATCAACACAAACAAAAAAGTCCTAATAAACATGGGTCCGGAAGCACTTCGTTTCCGAGATACAGGGTGTTAAAGTTTTCTTATTGTTATCTAAAAGACGCTTTGGGCAATAGTAATGAAATTTTTACAGTTTGCTTATAACTTTATGAGGTATCTTTCGGAACTATTGCAGTTGGTCCAGTAATTCTAGGGGCGTGCCCACGGGACATGTCGATTAGGCTATTTCACAAAAAAAAAATGCCCAGCAGATGATTTGCAAATTTTAATATATTTTTTTAATAACGCAAATAAAAATGCAACTTTTTTGTCTCCTGAGTCTTTTCGTATGTGGCTTCGTTTTCAAGAAAAAAATAAAGCTCATATTTTTGCACATCTCTGAATTTATTAAGAAAGAAACTAAGATGCTTCAATATCTCAAAAACCGATATTTGTGAAACTTAGGTTTATTGGTGCTTTTAAGGATCGCGTTTTGGCGCTTTTAGATTTCAAATTATTTATTTCAGGGGCGGTCGGGATTTTTTTGAAACGTTTAACACCCTATATTAACCCATGTTTATTAAGACTTTTTTGTTTGTATTGATGAGATCTAGAAGTTAGTAAAATATCCGAACGTATTTTTTAAACACCCTGTATATTGTTCAAAGTACATTTAAAATAAGAACATGTATGATCAAGAAGTGCCTGAATGTATAGTTGCTAAGACGGTGTTTGTAGGTGTATGGTTACCATGAGATTGAGAGAGGAATAATTTGAAGAATCCCTAAGGAGTGTGAGTAGCTTTTCATATTTTATATCTAGGACGAAAATGAACAATATCATGTTGCTAGTAAATAAATATACATAGTGGGCCAAATAAAAACGGCACAAAATTGAAATACATGTATTTCCAATAATAATCAGTCAATTCAAATATTTCCTCGATAAACGAAATGTTTACACTTTGGAGATTGAAAACATATATTATTATTTGCAATAACACAACGCTTCAATTTGATTTTATTTCGCTTTAATCAAGGTCATGCAAAATTAATAATACTCTAACAAAATTAGTACCTAGGCAATGACTTTTGTTTCATTTTGTAAATGTCATTTTAGTTTTTATTGTTGATTAATCGCGGTTGTTGGAATCAGCTTCTTTAAAGCAGCTGAAATAGCTTCGGCGATTGGGCTCTGGCGAAGCCGATTGCAAATTATTATTGATGAAAATGGTGGGTATATCGAATCGTATTTTTAAACAGCATATTTAATAATTATTCAGTTACGTTCTGTTATTGATGTATTTCCTAAAGTTCCAATTAATAAATGTTTGAAAAGTCGCATTTGTGCATGCCTTTAGTTAATAATGTTTATCTACTCCAGTGGGATAAGTAACGCATTACGCCACTCATTTGACACTATTTCAGTTAGGTAATGAAGCTCATTACACCACTCAGTTATGTAATGGTTTCATTAAGCAACTGAGTTGTGTAATGACTTCATTACGTAACTGAAATAATGTCAAATAAATGACATAATGACATTTGCCTACTAAAATATTTTTGAAAATGACAGATCTGACATTTCTCTTAATGCACTCTTCTCAATTTTAGGCAGTCGTAGATAAAATTTTGTACAATACATGTGTGATAATGCATCATTAATATACTTGTGTGCTTACATAACTCGTGCTACGCACTCGTTTGTAACTTACGCACACGTATATTAATGATGCTGTTATCCCACTTGTATAGTAAATAACTATTAAAGTACAATTGCTACATTTTTATTTATAAAGATTGAACGTTTCGATGGTATAACAATCATATAAAAATATTAATGACTTACGAATATACGAAGCTATACAATATGTACCGTTTTTGATGGCCCATTGCGTATTTAAAAGAAAACACATTCACTCCATTTGTGATTTTGAGCAGGCCTTGAATGTAGATATTTTTACAGTGTATTAAATATTTAGTTACAAAAAGTTACTAATTCCAAATGACATTGACATTTTGTAGCTTCTGGAAAGTACTTTAGTAATAGAAAACCCATTCGTGGCATTTTGCTGAACTGGAGGGATCAATTACGATATTTTCAACAACTTGAATTTACTTGACGAATGAAGAATGATGAACTGTCAAATTTTGCTTGGATATTGGTAATGCTTCGTTACCAACTATGCACTACACCGTTAAAAGAATTCATATGCAGAGCCTGCACAGAATAACATGGAATGAACGGGGTACATTAGGAGTAAAATGGTATATGATAGATATGTATCAGCTCTTGTGGTATTAATCTTGAAAACCAGCAAAACTTTCCCACTGCGATCTCATGCTTAAAGAGAATGGTGTATTCATAGGGATTTTTACTTTATATTGAATGCGTTCTCGATGCAATAGAAGAGTTGAATGCAACCGACAGGGTTGCCAAAGTGCCAGTAATTACTGGCATTTGCCAGTAAAAATTCATCTTGCCAGTAATTTTGCCAGTAAAGTCTTATAGCCAGTAAAAAATCGACAAAAAACCCCTCATTTATTGTCATTGTCACAAAATGCCGGAAAAGTTTTATTCATCTTGCTTAAAATTTTATCTTCAAGTAGTTGCAGAAATTAAACAACGCTTCATTTTTGAGGATGACTTATTTAATGTTGTGACCGTTCTAGACCCAAAATACCTTAATCATATCAACACAAATCATTAGGAAATGTTTTAAACCGTTTTCCATTCTTAAACCAATTTGTTAATAAACTAGATTTAGACAATGAGTGGAGAAGTCATGCACTACTAGACCATTATATTTTAGATTTAAATAGCAATTTTCCTGCTGAACAGTATTGGGCAAAAGTGTTGCAGTTAAAAAATGCTGGTGGTGCTGAAATTTTCCCTAATCTAAAAGTAGTGATGAGCCTGTTACTTATATTGTCATTTTCTAATGCCAGCGTTGAACGATTGTTTAGCGACCTAAATAATGTCAAAATCGATTTAAGGAATAGGTTAAAAACCGATACCGTTGCTGCCATATTAGCAATAAAAAACGCTATTAAGAATCAAGATGGAGTTTTGAAATTCACACCAACAGACAGGAGTATTTAACCTTACTAGCTTGGTAAGAGGGTTTTTACTGGCGAATAGAAGGATATGACTGGCGAGCCGCAGGCGAGTCAGTCACCTTCTTGAGCCAGTAAAACCTGTTACCTTGCGTGTATTGTTGAATATTTTATTTGTTCTTCACTTGTAAATAACTAGAAATTTACCATTTATTCAAAATGTTAAACTGACAAGCAACTAAATTCATCAATATGACACATACTAAGGAAGACAACTCTGGCTGTGCACGCTATCATTTATCTATGAGCACGCTTGTAAAACTGACAGTTAACTTGTAAAGATTTTACAAGTTAGTAACTTGTTAAAATAAACTTTCTTGATTAATACAGTGACTTGATAAATTGATGTTTACAAGTGAGGAACAAATAAAATGATTAACAGTGCTATATGGGGCAGAAAGGAAAGTAATTTATGATTCTGTCATGGTGCCATGACAACTGTTTCAAATATATTTTTGTTTGATATTGTTTTCCTTTGTTTTGTTTGTCTGGTTTAAGAGTTACATAAGCAATATGTGTTTATTTAGTTAGTTTTTCTTAAACTGATATGTACATTATGATTTAAGTATTTGTATTAAAGCAATATTTATTTATTTATTTCGGATTTTTGTTACCTACTTGTTGCCATTTAATAATAAATAGTTTGTGTAATAAAATATTTTTCTTTTGCTGTGTTGATGCAAAACTAAAAAAATAGGGCATCAATTCGACTTTGGCAGTAAATGCGAAATGTTGACTTTGCCAGTAATTTGCAGTAAAAACGGAAGTTTGTATTTGCCAGTAATTGCCAGTAAAGGTGGAATTCCCTGCCAGTAATTTTTTGAAGAGCTATTGGCAACGCTGGCAACCGACTGCGTGACATCTTCGATTGGCTGAACTGACATTTTTCTGTCGTATTCGTTGTGACTTTTGTGACAGACGTATGTTGACAGTTTAGAATTATGCAGATATAGATTATTAATTATCCGAATAATTAATTGAATTTCAGTTTTCGAGTAATATCTAAGAATATTGAAGCACAATAAACAAGTATGATAAAATTATTCTCCTTAAAGCAACAAAAAAAGGATGGAGAGGCCTCTCCAAAGGCAAATAATCAAAAGAAGGCTTCAGCTGCACAACTTAGGATCACAAAAGGTGAGTACAAAGAACCGTTTGTACCAGTAATCCATAAAACTTATTTAGATATAAACGAGCTAAACCTGCCCAAGACATGCAACACAGAGTTCCCTGACCCCGATGATCTGCTCTCCTTCAAACTGATCATATGTCCAGATGAAGGGTTCTATCGGACAGGTCGTTTCGTGTTTAGCTTTAAGGTGGGTCCCAACTACCCACATGAGCCACCCAAAGTCAAATGCGAAACGCAAGTATACCATCCCAACATCGATCAGCAGGGCAACGTCTGCCTGAACATTTTACGAGAAGACTGGAAACCCGTCTTGACCATCAACAGCATCGTGTATGGCCTCCAGTACCTGTTCCTGGAGCCAAACCCCGAAGACCCACTCAATAAAGAAGCTGCAGAAGTGCTGACAACCAATCGCCGTTTGTTCGAGCAGAATGTGCAGAAAGCTATGCGTGGAGGCTACGTCGGTGGTACTTACTTCGATCGCTGTCTGAAGTGATTCCTCATGTTGATTGACTGTCACCGTGTGTCATTTTGATTTAAATCGGGTGACAACTGACTTTACATAGATATAATGCTCGCAGGGTGTGAAATACTTGTGTAAAGTCAGTTCGTATATACTTTTAAAACTGTAAATTATTGGTGGTCTCCAAGCCACTTCCTAAACGATTGTTAATGTTTTATAACAACATAAGTTCTCACCGTAAATTAATTTATATCGTACGTTTAGGTGAAGTGCGGAATATTATTTAATTTTACTTTGTTACTATTACAAAGATCACAACAGTATGGGAGTAAGATTGTTGTATCAGTTTCCTGAATGGCAAATTTAATTAGTTCGTGTATGTCTATTTTTGTTATCGATGGAGCAATTTCTGTTAAGAACGTACAAGCTAAAATGAATAAAATGCTATTTTTTATTTACTCAATGTCGTCTAATTTAGGAGGTTTAAATATTACACAATAATAAAAAGGCACTTAATACATAATCAGTACTAATTACAAAAAGAAGGAAAATGGAGAGTAGAACTTGTTATTAAATCAGCAGCTGTACACATAATAATCACTTGACTATAAGTCACTTTCAGTCACAATAAATTAAAACCAGAACGTCAGACACCACAGAAAAAGAATGCGGCTCATGAACCACCGATTGATCCGCTGCCTCCAAAGTTGAATGTAGTCGGCACAGTTTGTTGAGTGAAAACGTAACCTGAAACAATCAAGATTACAATCTCATACTTGCGATGAAATATGAAATTATACAGACCTCCTTGTTGTTCTATCTTTTTGCTCTCTCGTGCTGCTTTTCGTTGATCAGCCAAGAGGCTAATTTCCATAAGAGCTTTGCTTTGTTGTTCGGTGAGGTTGACGGTCAGGGCCTGATACCACTCAGGTTCGGTGCTTTGTAGCCCTGCAATCAAAACCATTAGTGCTTTGCCTGCTAAATTAATTACAGTGGTCTAACTCTGCATAATTTCTTTGAAAACTTGATATTCATCCACTTCGCAATCATCTTCATCTAAGGGAGTTGTGTATGTTTCTAAAGCTGTCTCTTCGTTGGGCTCATAGTCGGAGTCCGAGTCAGAGTCGTCATCTTCTTCTATGTTGGCAGTCACTTGCATGCCCGCAGCCACTCCGGAGTTCAAGGCTCGTCTCGATAGGCTCTCCAAATATTCCTAGACATTTACATATTTATTATTGCATCAAGCTTTGTGCTATAGTTTATTTGGGGTTGTCACATCATGGTTATGGCATTAGAAATTATAATATTTATTAGAGCCAGCACAATAGATTACTTAGAATCATAGCAAACAATGCAATTTCAAAATTGTTTAAATAGTAATTTTTTTTTTGCATAGTGATCACGAAAGTTGTCTTTTTTAAACGAAAAATTGTGAAGAAAAAGTACACTTTTTTTAACTATTAAATGTCAAAGTCCTTTTTGACTAAATTTCGAGTAACAGGAGATCGTTATGCAAAAAAACTAAGTGTACAACACGTTTTGAAAGTCTTTTTTTCATTCATTTGTTTGATTACCTTGTGTTTTGCCCTCGTTAATCAAACTGAAAATTCATGAAAAAAAGTATGACTTTCAAAACTAGTTGTACAAATTACTATTAAATATTATCTCTTACATGCATCAAGTCTCCTTTTCAGAAATTTTGAATATATAAAACGATATAAAATGATTTGTTATACAGTGCGATCATAAAAATAAAGTTTTGGACAAGGATAGTTGTGGATTATCAAATGCACATCTAAGTGGAATTATATCAAAGTTGCCCATTGTCAAATGTCCGTATTTACTTACTGAGACTTTACTTACCGTAGAACTGGTTCTGCAAACCTATTAAAAAGTTGCTGAAAATTGGACATACACGTGCTAAACATTTGCTGTAAATTCGCCAATTATTAACAGTAAATTTACTGCAAATCTGTTGAACACCTTATTGAAATTTGCTAAAACTTAATACAAAGTTGATGCTGACTTCCATAAAAACCTGCTAAAAGTGGCCACAATAGTGAAAATTTTCTGGAAATATACTTACAATTGACAGTAAATTTGAACAGTTACAGCAAACTTCGAATATCTTCTGAAAATTTCATGATGCAACTTACTGAAAATGTCTTGCAAATTTATTTAATTGTGTCGCAATTCATCAAAAAAATTGCTATCAAGACTAAAAAACTTACTCAAAGCGAATGACTGAATGGTTGCAGGAACATTGCTGAAAATGGATATGAATTTGAATACAATTCACTGTAAATTTACTGAGAATTCCTTGGAAATTGCATAAACATTTTCTAGAAATTTGATTACAATTGACAGTAAATTTACTGAAAATGATAATTTCTTAACTTTACACAAAATTTTAACAGTTACAGCAAACTTGGAATATCTTCTGAAAATTGCATGCAACTTACTGAAAATTTCTTGCAATTTATTTGATTGTGTCGCAATTCAGCAAAAAAATTGCTCACAGTACAAAAAAAATTGCTATAAAGACTAAAAAACTTACTCAAAGTTAACGACTGAATGGTTGCAGGAACATTGCTGAAAATGCAAATGAATTTGAATACAATTCACAGTAAATTTACTGAGAATTTCTTGGAAATTTCCTAAACATTTTCTAGAAATTTGATTACAATTGAAAGTAAATTTACTGTAAATGAAAATTTCCTAAAAGTTTACAAAACATTTGAACAGTTACAGCAAACTTCGAATATTTTTTGAAAATTTCATCTAACTTACCGGAAACTTCTTGCAATTTATTTTATTGTCACAATTCATCAAAAATTGCTATAAAGACTAAAAAACTTACTCAAAGCTAACGACTGAATGGTTACAGGAACATTTCTGAAAATGGTTATACATTTGAAGACAATTCGCTGTAAATTTACTGAGAATTTTTTGGAAATTTTCTAAAAATTTTCTGGAAATTTTATTACAATTGACAGCAAATTTACTGAAAATTAAAATGTACTAAAAGTTTACCAGACGCATTTCCTGGAACTTGTTGTTGCAGATTTATTTAAACAAGATGCAAATTTACCTGTACATTTGCTATAAACTTGCTGAAAATTTGTTGTAATTTATTTGCTCAATTAAAAAATTTCTATATTCACTACTGAATGATTGTCGGATAATTATCGATGAAAAATTGGTAAAAAAATTTGCTTAAAGATTAAAAAACTTACGCAACACTAACAATTGAATGGTTACAGGAAAATTTCTGGGAATGGATACAAATTTGATAACAATTCACCATAAGTTTACTGAAAATTTTCTGAAAACTTTTTGGAACTTACCCAGAAGTCGCAAATTTGCTTTCTGAACATTTGCTGTACATCTGCAAAAATGTTGATCGACAACTTGTGACAAATTTACTGAGATTGCATATTGTCAAATTTTTCAAATATTTATTACAGAAAAGTTGCTAAAATTTGCAGAAAACTTATTAACAGGTAGCAAATTTACCATTTACCATCAACTTACAGGAAATTTATTTAGAAGATATTTTTCTACAAATTTCCTCCAAGTTTACTGAAACTTGTTACAAATTTCCTAAGTTTTTGAAACAGTTCCTATATCGAGCAAAATACTTAAGGAAAAATCATCTCCCTAATGTCATAAATGTCTGGCAACCCTAACATGCCATAAACAATGTAATTAGCTGCTCATTTTTGCCTCCACCAATTTTTGTCTAAATATGTCAATAAAGGCTGGAACGCTGTTATTTTCACCTGCAATTTTCTTGAGTCGTTTAAAAAAAATCTTGTGTTAATTTGGGAAATCAATTTTAATAAACACCCCTTGATTGGACACGTGTCATAATGACAGATGAATTAGTTGTAATGTGAACTAATTCAAGATGCTCATTTTGTTTTCCATAGCCAACCTTGTTCATAATTTTTATGATCTCATTTTTTTCCAATTGGCTATAAACTCTATTCACTATAGTCCCGGATTGCCAAAAATGACGTTTTATGGTAGCACTGTTGAATTGGTTTTTTTGTTACTATTAGGTTGGACAACGCAAAAGGGTAATTTTCAAAATTTGCGTTTTTGTTACCTGGCAGCTTTTATTTATTTTTGCTTAAGTCAGTTCGAAATAAAAAATATTTTGATTTAACCATAAGCATGATATAAAGGATTGTTTTTAATTGAATTTTGACACTGACAATCCGGGACCATAGTGAATCGAGTTTATTAGTACTTCCCTGGAATTACCAAATAAACAACTCAAAACACTAAACAGAATGACATGCTGTGACTCATCACGCTCTCTCATTCCACCAAACTTTGCATTACTCTGTCTATGTATTATTTCTCTTTAGACCCTCCACGAAAATCATGACTGAGTATGACCCCAAACACATGTCGGCCAACCCACCTGCCCGTGCTCGTCGATGTCATCCTCGTCAGAGCTCAGCACTTCCTCAACTTCGCCATCATCGCTCTCACTGTCCTCCTCCTCCTCCGCCGCTTCCAGTGCTTTGGCAGCGTACGCCCGCTTGAGGCCATCGAAAAGCAGCACTATGGCCGGCACGACTTGGGGTGCCAGCTCGAGCAGAGTGCTGGGCCTGCCCGGCATGCTGATGAGGGTGCAGAGGCCGAGCACGCACATCTTGCGGTCGTGGATGCCCAGGAAGCAGTCGGCGTCGTGCAGCCACTGCTTGATGAAATGCGAGGTGAAATCTGGCAGCTTGTCTAGGACTGAGAACAGCAGCTGGGGATTGTAGTAGAGGGCTGCGATCAGGACTTGTAGGCACATGGTTCTCAGCTCACTGGTGCGAACTTCTCGGAGTAATCTATACAGTAATAGGTGCTCGCTGTTAGTGTGCTCATAAAATGGTTCGCTTTAAGTGCAATTTTTTGGGACGTGTCCAACTAGTGATGTAACAAACTATGAAAATGTATAGTACGAAACGAATATTAATTTTTATTTTTTAGTTTATTATTTACTTTCAGCATAAGAATCTTTTAAACAATAAGAGAAAGAGATTTGGTTAAATTAGAATTACGATATCCATATTCAAACCCTACAATTTTTGTTTCCAGTTGTATAGATAGTTAAAATTTTACAATTACTACAAACCCTTCATATGACCAGCTTCCTTGTATCGTTAATCTTGAGATATTCATATTAATTTGTTTTTTAATAAGCATCAATGGTAACTGTTTTGGATGGGGCTGCTTTTAGTTTTATTATTGAAATATATAGTAAAAAGTGCATATTATTTTATTCAAACAAAACAAATTTAGTATGTCTAGTGCAGTTTTATTTCACGTCGAATTTGAAGTTACACATTTTTACATTGTTTTTTAACAGAGAAATATCTGATAGACAATAAAGGAATGAATAATGGATGTAGTATGGTTTGTCAAGTCAATAATAATCTATATATTTTGACAGCATATGACAAGCTGAGTTTACTGAACCCACCTTTAGATCGAGACAACGTTCTATTAAATACATTGGAGTAGGTAAGTTATATTTGATTTATAAGTGGTGGAGTTGCATTGATATGTACTGTGACATTACTGCTGTTCGATTTAAGATTCCTGTGCAAAAGTGTGTTAGATTTAACAACCCTGGAACAAATTTATATCAATTTTTGTTGCACTATAGTACTAGACACGTACATTTGGCAATTGTGGCTGGACAGGACAAAATCGAAGCTAATAAAAGCAAGTAACAGCATTTTGCCAAAATTATATCGATAAAAATACACAGATAAAATGATTTTTATCAATTTTATAAAAAATAGTATATAAAACATATTCACATTTCAATGTTTTAACCCAGTTTTTGCTTTTAATCAATTTATTTTTATAGACATCTTTATAGCACGCTCTTGTCGATGTTTTTGTCCGGTGTGCTTCTGTTAAGCAACCACAGCAAATACCGGGTGATTATCAAATTCAAGATTTGCAGGTTAGGTTTTGCGTCAGTTTCTGTCAAAATTGACGGAAAACCTAACCTGATAACCTCGAATTTGACAGACTTACAGTGCCACCAACATATTATGCATACAACAAATATTTCAAAGGGAACTTGATGGAAAAGCATTTATAATCACCCGGTATAACCATTAACAAGTGTAAATTTATTCGGATTTTGTTAGCAATGAATGTAATTATTTGATTTAGCACTAACATAGTTGCACTTATTCGGAGCTAGTGCAAAACTGATCAGCATATTAAATTGAAAATGCTAATAGATCAGTATATCAATAAATCAACAAAATTTCAAGATTTTTCCTTAATAACGACTAGTGACAGTGAGTGTGGTGTGTATCAAAGCAGACGTAAGTAGAAGGACAACCAACACAGTGCAGAAAGCTTTAAAACCAGGATGTTAAAAGTTAGTGAATAGTGCTTTTAAAGCCGCGTATTGCAGAACAACCCAAGCAGCTGCATTATTGGCTGATTAACGTTGCAGCCAAAACTATTTCATACAGTACAATTGTCGGAAAACATTTTTGTTAACTTTGCCGCCCTCTACTGTTCGAAGTACCAACTTCTCGGTATTGCGGCAAAGACCAAAAATGTGTAAAATTTTATTTTCAATATTTTTTGTTCAATAAATTTTTCTGTGCAACCAATAAATCGCGAGAAAAAACAAATTTAATGGTTTTCAAGATGGCGGCTGTTTGGTAGGGAGTGGGGGCACAGCTTTTTGGTTTTACACTTGTCTATTGACCCTAAACCACTGGGCAAGAGGAATCGCTGCGGCCAATTTTTTTAAGGTAAAATGACAATTTTGCTGTACTAATCGTGCCCTAAAAAAGAAAAAAACCTGTAAACATGGTATGAAGCAACGAAGATATGTAGAAAATTCAGGTCGTTTGAGTTAATCACAAAAAATTGACAGGAATGGAGGTAAACTACAAAATTATGCCAAGAGACTTAAAACGAGAAAATAATCAATTGAAGGATTGAAGGATAAAGTTGTAAACCAAGACGAAAAAATCTATTAAGAGGTTTACACGAAACTTCCCTCGCATAAATTACATCAATTTGCAAATAAAAAAAAAAGTATGTAGATTCGAACTCGAGCCCAACTATAGTTCGCTGCTCGAATTGTACAAGTTTCTGCTGGGTTATACAGACACCATACTATTCTGTCCCAATTGTGATGTCTACCCTGTATCGGTTAGGTCTCATTTTTGTCAGGGATAAAGCCTAAGCTACGTGCAAATTATTACTTTTATCCATTTCTCAGTTAATGCAAAAATACACTAAATTTTATTTTTTTAAGCTGCTCACCCTGCATACATTTCTCTGAAATTTTGTCGGTTTCATGCCAGGTAGACATATAATATGCGTGCAAAATAAATATCGTTTTCCTCCAACAAATAGTTTTTGAGTTATACCGCCAACAGACAAACAAAGAGACAGAATTGAGAAAACCGTTTTTTGTCATCTAGGGACCCTGAAACGTGAATATCTGAAGATACCTCGGACAGTGATTTTGTCGCGAATATTTAAAAAAGGAAATAAAGAAGAAAAAATAGATAAAGAGGGAGAAAGAGTAGAGGAAACTAAAATAGCAAAATACTAAATTTAATTCCAATGATAACTTCGAAAACAACTAAAATTAAATGTTCAAATTGTGCTCCGTTGGGTGCTTGACAGTAGCCAAGACAACTGATATGTTTTTTATTGATTGCTGTGATTGATAAAAAGGTGAAATCATACTTCCTAAAATTCAATTTTGTATTTTGCAATTTTAAAATTGTTTTTATTAATTAGCGTAAGTAGAAAAATGTGTTCTTTCAAATTCCATAAAAAATAAAAATAGACGGGTCCAAGCATTTTTTGCAAAAGTAATTCCTTGAATTTGTAACGCATTTATCCACTACTTTACAAAAGTACTGTATAAATATGTTATACAAACGACATTTTTGGCCAAGCTATCGGGCTAAATTTATACACAAACAGTAGGTACGTCTGGCGGAGAAAGGTTTATACAGATTGTCTGCAGGTACTATTGCGGAAAAAATATTTTGCACGGTTTGTTTGCCTTGTGTAAAGTACTTTTTTTTTCTATAAGAACTGTCAGTGTTACAATGTTGGTAGATATGTGATTAAAACGCTAGGAAATTTTTATACATCGTGTTGGTAGAACTTTTTCAAAATTATGGTTATGTGTCAATTTTGAATGTCAAAGTTTCTTAATTTGAACTCTTGACAAATTTCTTTTTTTAACATGAAATCATCATCATCAATAAAATCGGATAAAAAAAAGAAAATCAAGATATATTTTAAATGCAAAAATGAAGCAAGCGATATTAAATTATGACATATCTGTCAAAATGACAATAATTTTTTTAGTGGAAGAAAAGAACTAAAAATCTATGTACCAACATTATTAAAACTAGGGACCCTGCAGGAATGCAACTTATCCCCTAGAAAGTTGACCGTGAAAATTATTATAGAAAAACAATGTACTTTATGTATGGTTTTATGAAGTGGACTAAAGTCACTGAATTGTCAGTTGTACAACTGACATTCTGCCATTTCAACTTAAAATGCCAAATCACGTTCTAAGCGAGGCCGAAAAAGCTTTGTTATCACAAAACTAGAAGGGAGATACTCCATTCCTTAAAATAACCTGAAAAGGCCAGTAATTCGACAATAACCATAAAATGTTAAAAATGACAAGCAAAGTACTTTTTTTTTTCTATAATAACTGTCAAAGTGTTGCAATGTTGGTAGATATGTGATTAAAACGCTAGGAAATTTTTATACCTCGTGTTGGTAGAACTTTTTCAAAATTATGGTTATGTGTCAATTTTGAATGTCAAAGTTTCTTAATTTCAACTCTCGACAAATTTTTTTTAACATGGGATCATAATCATCAAATATTGTAAGTTTAATAATTAATAAATTTGCAATATTTTACTATGCTGTTCGTTTTACCCACTATTATGACATATCTATCAAAATGACAATAATTTTTTTAGTGGAAGAAAAGAACTAAAAATCTATGTACCAACATTATTAAAACTAGGGACCCTGCAGGAATGCAACTTATCCCCTAGAAAGTTGACCGTGAAAATTATTATAGAAAAACAATGTACTTTATGTATGGTTTTATGAAGTGGACTAAAGTCACTGAATTGTCAGTTGTACAACTGACATTCTGCCATTTCAACTTAAAATGCCAAATCACGTTCTAAGCGAGGCCGAAAAAGCTTTGTTATCACAAAACTAGAAGAGAGATACTCCATTCCTTAAAATAACCTGAAAAAGCCAGTAATTCGACAATAACCATAAAATGTAAAAAATGACAAGCAAAGTACTTTTTTTTTTCTATAATAACTGTCAAAGTGTTGCAATGTTGGTAGATATGTGATTAAAACGCTAGGAAATTTTTATACCTCGTGTTGGTAGAACTTTTTCAAAATTATGGTTGTGTCAATTTTGAATGTCAAAGTTTCTTAATTTCAACTCTCGACAAATTTTTTTTAACATGGGATCATAATCATCAAATATTGTAAGTTTAATAATTAATCAATTTGCAATATTTTACTATGCTGTTCGTTTTACCCACTATTATGACATATCTATCAAAATGACAATAATTTTTTTAGTGGAAGAAAAGAACTAAAAATCTATGTACCAACATTATTAAAACTAGGGACCCTGCAGGAATGCAACTTATCCCCTAGAAAGTTGACCGTGAAAATTATTATAGAAAAACAATGTACTTTATGTATGGTTTTATGAAGTGGACTAAAGTCACTGAATTGTCAGTTGTACAACTGACATTCTGCCATTTCAACTTAAAATGCCAAATCACGTTCTAAGCGAGGCCGAAAAAGCTTTGTTATCACAAAACTAGAAGAGAGATACTCCATTCCTTAAAATAACCTGAAAAAGCCAGTAATTTGACAATAACCATAAAATGTTAAAAATGACAAGCAAAGTACTTTTTTTTTCTATAATAACTGTCAAAGTGTTGCAATGTTGGTAGATATGTGATTAAAACGCTAGGAAATTTTTATACCTCGTGTTGGTAGAACTTTTTCAAAATTATGGTTGTGTCAATTTTGAATGTCAAAGTTTCTTAATTTCAACTCTCGACAAATTTTTTTTAACATGGGATCATAATCATCAAATATTGTAAGTTTAATAATTAATCAATTTGCAATATTTTACTATGCTGTTCGTTTTACCCACTATTATGACATATCTATCAAAATGACAATAATTTTTTTAGTGGAAGAAAAGAACTAAAAATCTATGTACCAACATTATTAAAACTAGGGACCCTGCAGGAATGCAACTTATCCCCTAGAAAGTTGACCGTGAAAATTATTATAGAAAAACAATGTACTTTATGTATGGTTTTATGAAGTGGACTAAAGTCACTGAATTGTCAGTTGTACAACTGACATTCTGCCATTTCAACTTAAAATGCCAAATCACGTTCTAAGCGAGGCCGAAAAAGCTTTGTTATCACAAAACTAGAAGAGAGATACTCCATTCCTTAAAATAACCTGAAAAAGCCAGTAATTCGACAATAACCATAAAATGTTAAAAATGACAAGCAAAGTACTTTTTTTTTCTATAATAACTGTCAAAGTGTTGCAATGTTGGTAGATATGTGATTAAAATGCTAGGAAATTTTTATACCTCGTGTTGGTAGAACTTTTTCAAAATTATGGTTATGTGTCAATTTTGAATGTCAAAGTTTCTTAATTTCAACTCTCGACAATTTTTTTTTAACATGGGATCATAATCATCAAATATTGTAAGTTTAATAATTAATAAATTTGCAATATTTTACTATTCTGTTCGTTTTACCTACTATTATCACATATCTATCAAAATGACAATAATTTTTTTTAGTGGAACAAAAGAACTAAAAATCTATGTATAGTATTCCAACCAAAAATTGGAAAGCTATTTAAAATCCAGTACACCATGAAAAGTGTAAGTCATGTCTAATTTGGTTTCAATCAGTAAATAATATTCTAATGTCAATCAGCTTTCAAGTAATGACAGTTCATCTGCAAATTGTACATGTAACTGTTTTGTTAAGGTATTGTAACATTGTGCATGATTTAAGTAGGTACTAGTTGAGTTTTTAAAACCGTATAGTAGCATAGAAAATTTCAAAAAAACGTATATATAGGCCATTCAGTAAACACAAAAACATTTAATATTTTTTTAAGTTGGCGTTGACGTAAAATTTTTGTGCTAGGGATTCTGTATTTTGTTTTGCAAAGGCTTCCACACCTGCATAAAGGCGACTTTGAATTTAAAAATGACAATTCATAAATGTCATTATTTCAGTTCCAAAGTACATATTATTCTGGAAATTCTTGCCTGAAATTTTATAAAATGTAGTAACAATACCTATTAATAAATGCTACATCAATAGTATCCAACATCCATAAAAGTGGTTATGACAGATACCAATTAAATGTCACACTCCTAACCTATTTGTTTTAGTAATTTTTTGTAAGTACATTCCTAGACAAAAGATGCATTTTGGGAGTACACTCATGAAATTTTAGAAATCAAAGGCCACTTTGTGTTTTTATGTTTAGTGAACAGACTATCGGCCGGTCTTATAAAGGCTACTAATCTGACGTTAACTTTAATTCGCTGTTAAAATAAACAAAAGCGCATCAAAACGTCAGTGCTTGTGACATTTTAATCATTAGTAAACACATTTTTATGCGCTTTTGTTTATTTTAACAACGAATTAAAGTTAATGTCAGATTAGTGGCCTTTATAAGACTGGCTGTATATCTTCCAAACTTCCCAATGCATCTGTCAAATTTGAAGATTATTATCGAAGTGTCACTGGATGACCATCAAACAGTAATTTTATGAATTAAATTACGAAGTGACTTACTGTTTTCAATGCTGGCCTGATTTTAAATAGCTTTCCAATTTCTGGTTGGAATACTATACCAATATTATTAAAACTAGGGACCCTGCAGTCCCCTAGAAAGTTGACCTTGAAAATTATTATAGAAAAAAATGTACTTTAGTCAGATACACAGTGTATATAAAACCAAGTAACTAGATTAAGTATCGTGCGAAATATTTTTTCCGCAATAGTACTATGTACACATGGTAGCTAGATACGATTTGTCTTAAAATTTTAAACCGTGTCTGAATCTAGTTACCTTGTGTACGTAGTACCATTGCGGGCAAAATATTTTGCACGATACTTAATCTAGTTACTTGGTTTTATCCGTAGTGGCTTACTGTGTATCTGACTATATCGCTACTTGTCATTTTACACGTTTAGGGGTTATTGTCGCATTATTAGCTTTTTCAGGTTATGTTAAGAAATGGCACTTCTTCCGCAACCAACTTCACACGTCGCAGTGACCACCCCTCTTCTAATTTAGCTATAGCAAAGCCTTTTTCGGCTTCGCTTAGAACATAATTTGGCATTTTAAGAAGTTTTGGTAGCAGAATGTCAATTGTACAAGTCACAATTGAGTTACTTTAGTCCACTTGATAAAACCATATATGTATAAGGCAAACAAACTGCAAATTTTTTTGGCCGCAATTGTACCATAAGATAAAAAAAAATGATTCTGAGCAGGCCTTGATATGTGTTATACGTTTGACAGTACTGAAGTGTATTGTCAGTCTATGTCCAATTCAAGATTTGCAGGTTAAGTTTTACGTCAGTCTGTGTCAAACAACAAACAAAACCTAACCTACTAATCTCGAATATGACATAGACTGACAATACACTTCAGTACTGCCAAACGTATAACACATATCAAGGCCTGCTCAGAATCATTTTTTTTTATCCCATGGTACCTGCAGATAATCTGTATACTATCTTGTATTAAAAAAAAAACTTAATCGCAGCATGCCGTGAAAGTTCGTCAGAACTTGATCCATACCCTTTGAAGCAAATAAATTACCATAAGTCAGAGAGAACTAAATTATATTTTGATCTTCAACTACTTTATGAAAAATATACAGAACACTAACTGCTGGTCTTATAAAGGCCACTAATCTGACGTTAACTTTAATTCGCTGTTAAAATAAACAAAAGCGCATCAAAACGTTTTATTCATTAGTAAACAAATTTTGATGTTCTTTTGTTTATTTGAACAGCGAATTAAAGTTAACGTCAGATTAGTGGCCTTTATAAGACTGGCTGTTAATAATTTCTATCGACTGTTATGATTAATACACTCGTTGTGTAAATGCCATCTTATTTTCCTTTGTGATTGACACAAGTAAATTTCATGCAGTGTAAACTTTTACCTGTCAGTGACAGATGTTTTCATAAACAAAATGCAATCTAGCATTCACCTACAGACTTAAGATATGATTAGATTTTTTATTTTTCTTTCCAGGGCCTGCTCTAAATGAGTGTTTTTTTTTTTTTTGGAACACAATAGTATGATATAAAATGTAAATATTCAGAATCTTGCTTCATTTTTGTCAACAATAGATTTTGTAAAACACTTTTATTTTTGATTATTTGCTTTCTAAAAGAAGTTCTTTCGAAATAATTAAATTTTATGTATGACCTTAACCCGAGCAAGAGGAAGACCCAGAATAACGTGGTTCAATGAAGTAATAGACGATCTAAAAAAAATGGGAATCAATAACTGGAGAGACCAAATAGTGAACAGGAAAGTGTGGAGACAAATAGTTAATAAAGCAAAAACTCACAATAATCTGTGAACAGTACGCGTAAGTGTATATGTGTGAAAAGTGTACGTACATGTGTGCGCGCGATAATATAGTACTATTCGGGGACTGATCCACCCCAGCAACTGGATCCACAAACTCTCTAGAAGGGACAGCTATACTCCATCAGGAGTGTCACGCTTATATATATATAGGAAGACCAAAAAAAAGCTGGAAAGACCAGCTTTAATTTGTGAGATTGGAACAAAACAAAAGGTTTAATTACACCCTGAGTAAGATAAATTTTGTCGGTTTTTGCATTTGTAAATAGTTGTAGTTTTTGACATTTTTACATTTCAGAATACATAAAATAATATATCCTGAAACAGCCAGATATGAACTTGAGAGTCGGACTGTAAGTATTTGGAACAACATTTAATAGAAAAAATTCTTAAGAACCGAAATTTTCAACTATTTTTTGTGATGGGGGATCCAGGAAAGTTCAACATCAAGTTATCCACTAAGGGTCTCCATCCACTGGCCGGACATACCTACAATGCGATCATGATGGCAACTTATGTTATGGACATCAAAGCGATTAATATAGCAGCTTAGCATACTTCTATATTTTACTCATTTACCAGAGAATTACCCTTTTGAAGCATGTTGCGAATGGTCTACTAACAAAGTTGAAAAATCGACACCATCTTTGATTTCATTATTCCGAAAGACAATGCTTACTGAAAATGCACTGCGTAAGCATGTGAGATGTCACTTTACACAATTTGTATGACTCTAAACGTGTTAAAGACATAAAAAACAGTTTAGCAAAAAGTGAAATAATATACGTTGTGTTCCCGGATGGGGTACAGCACTATTGCAAACTTTCCCATTTTTGGTTCTTCGGGAAAGTCATTCTTGATCAAATGTTTTGCTCTTTTTGGGATTTCATAAACGGTTGTCAAACTTTTGATAAAATATATAGGGTGTTCTAAAAATTAGAAAGTGTGGCAACTGTTATTTTAACTTTTTGTCAAGTGTTGTTTAACACATTTGATTCAGAACTGAAGAAAAGCTAAAACAAACCGAAGTTTGATTACAAATATCAAAAATAACTTTCACTAAGAAAACAAAATTTTCAGGGTAGTGATTATTTTTTTAAATACAATATGCAGCCACAAGTTATACCAAGAAATCAAATAAATTTATAATTCGAGTTGCCTGTGGTTAGTGTTATACATTTGGCAGTACTGAAGTGTATGGGTCAGTCTATGTCAAATTCGAGATTTTCAGGTTAAGTTTTGCGTCAGTCTATGTCAAATAACAAACAAAATCTAACCTACTAACCTCGAGTCACAGGCAACTCTAATTATAAATTTATTTGATCTCTTGTTATCAGTAACAAGAAGAATAATTAAATCATGCATTTTATGAAGCAACCTCAACACGACTAATCGCTTCACAATTGACATTGTCAGTCGCGAGCAACTATTTTGTACAAGTTGCATCGCAGTTGTTTCGGTGTGCAGTAAAGTACCGAGTGATTTTTCAAAAACTCAAATGCAGAAGGCTCTGGATAGCCTGAATCAGTTGGCAATACTGAAATGTATTGTTGGTGACACTGTAAGTTTATGTCAAATTTGGAGTTAGCAGGTTAGGTTTGCTAACCTCGAATTTGACAGACTTATAGTGTCACCAACAATACATTTCAGTATTGCCAACTGATTCAGGCTATCCAGACTGCTGCAATTGAGTTTAAAAAAAAACCCTGTATATAAACCCATAGAACAGTCGTCACGTGATTATCATATAATACAGGTCTTGTAGACTCATGGCTTCAAAATTTTGTATAATTTTTTTCCACATTAGTCTGTTTGTCTTCTCCTGCCATTCTTCCACTACCACTGATAACAGGTCTTCTCCCACTGCTGACATCCATCTTCTCTTTGGCCCTCCTCTCCGTTTCTTCCCTCCTTCACCTGTTTTAAGTATTTTCCTAACGATTCTATTGTCAGACATCCTTATCACATGACCTCAGCGTTTTTGCCTTTTGTCCAATACTTGGTTTCCTATATAGTTCCATGATTCCCAGTTAATTCTTCCCTCTGCTTTTATTCCTCCATATATTTTTCGTAGTATTTTCCTCCCATATATTCACCTTCGTTTCTTCTTGTTTGTTGAAGATCTGGGTTTTGCACTCGTATAATACAGTCGGAATTATAATCGTTCCGTATATTCTTATTTTTTGCTTTTCTAGATATGCTTTTAGACTGTATTAGGTTTGTGAGGGCTCCTACTACTCTACTACCTTTTGCTAATCTTTTGTTTATTTCGATTTCTTCCTGGTACGTGTTCGTTATTGTCACTCCTAGATATTCCAATTCCTGAAGTTGTATTCTTTGCTGTTTTCTGTCTTCCATTTGATCCTGTTTATATCTTGCAGATGTCCTGTACTTTGTCTTCTCTTCGATTATTGTTAGTCATACTCCCTTCTTCTCGCCATCATTGCTATGGCGTCTGTGTAGGCTACACATTATTGTCTGTTGTTGTATATTAGCCCTTTTCCTTGGATTCCACTTTCTCTAATTATTATTTCAAGGGTCAGTTTGAATAGAGTTGTAGACAGAGGGTCACTCTGTCTCAATCCTCTCTTCACTTCAAATTTCCTGGACAAACTTCTTTCTGTTGTTTCGTTATGAATAATATGTTGGTGGCACTGTAACTCTATGTGAAATATTATTCATAACGAAACTCCGGCGAGCCACTGGCGAACGACTATGCATACGGGTGTTAGTTTTTCCTAGGCTTCATATAATTTCTTTCTTAGAATGGAGTCATATGCTTTCATGAAATCAATAAATAGTATATGCAGACCTAGATTTTGTTCGTATGTGTTATGTAATATTTGCTTCATCACAAAAATCTGGTCTGTTGTTGATCATCCTGTTCTGAATCTACCTTGACATTCGCCTAGTTTTTCTTCCTGTATTTTATCCAGTCTATTCCTAATTATTGTTGCTGCTAATTTGTAGACCACATCTAAGAGTGCTATCCCTAGATAATTATCGCATACTGTCTTGTTGCCTTTCTTATATATAGGGCATATAACGGCCGCCTACCATTGGTTCGGCATCTTCTCTTCTTACCATACTCTCTTTACTAGCTGAGCAATCCTTTTCAGTATGGTTGTCCCTCCTTCCTTCAGAAACTCTGCTGGTATTCTATTTTCTCCTGGGCTTTTGTTTTTAAATTTCCGTATTACCTCGATTATTTCTTGTTCCGATGGTTCTTCTACTCTGGTCTGTGTCGGTGAATCTTCGTCTCTCTCTCCATCTTCGTGTTTCTGCTCTTCCTCTAAACTCTTTGTAGTATTGTGCCCATCTATCTAGTTTCCCTTCCCTCTTTCCGATTAATTGTCCCTCCTTGTCCTTCACATAGTATGTTGTCCCTGTGTAACCTTGTTTGTTTTTCTTTGCTTCCTGGTAGAAATTTCTTATCTCTTTGTTTACATAATAATCCTCTATTTTCTGTAATTTCCTCTCCCTGTATTCCCTCTTCTTTTTCTGGCAGATTTGGTTTGCTCTGCTTCTTGCTCTATCGTATGTACTTCTGTTTTCTGTAGTGTCAGCTTTTTCCATCCTTGCTTCGTTTCTCTGTTTTGGAGCATTTCCACATTCGTCATCAAACCACTCCTTTCCCTTTTAGTTTTTATTTTTCCTGCCAAGAAATTTTTTAGCCTCTTCTATGATTTTCTCACATCCATCCCATTCTTCTTGAATGTTGTTTGATTGCGGGTTACTTTCCAATGCATTTGCTAATTACAATTTGTATTCACTATGGCGTCTTGTAATTCATTCCTCTTGAACTTCTTCCATTTTTCTGTCTTTCTCTTCGTTTCGTTAGGAATTTGTTGTTTTAACTTTTGTTATTAATAGTGTGTGGTCCGAATTTGTGTCCGCCCCTCTGTAACCTCTGACATCATTTACTGATCTTGCATGCTTCCTCTGAATCACCACGTGGTCTATCTGGTTTTTTGTCCTGCCGTCCGGTGATGTCCATGTCACTTTGTGGATGTCCGTGTGCTCAAAGGCAGTGCTTATTATTTTCATGTTCATTTCCATTACAAATTGTACCAGCCCGTTCCCAATGTTTGTTTCGTCCCTCGTTACAAATTCTTATTATTTCCTCTCTTCCCACTTGCCCGTTTAGGTCTCCTATTAGTATTTTAATATCGTATCTTGGTATTCTTTCTCCTCATAAAATTTGTCTTTGGTATCGCAATCCTTAACCTCGGTTGGGGCTTATTTTCCTGTACCTGCCCCTTATTCTTATCATGCCTACCCTGTCTGTAATCTCCTGAAAGCCTATTACTAAATTCTTCATCATTTTGCTTACTATGAAGCCCACTCCGTAGTATCTATCTTTCCCACTTTTATTAAAAATCGTCTAGTCTGGTATCTCATAGCTTAGTTTCCTATACTGACATTATGTCCACATTGTATTTTGTCATAATTGCGGTTATATATTTAATTGCTCCTGGTTCGTATCTACTCCTGACATTTCACGTGCCGATTCTAACGCCCGTATTCATAGTCGTTCGCCAGCGGATCGCCGGCGACTCGCCAGAGTTTCGTTATGAATAGTATGTTGGCGGCACTGTACGTCTATGTCAAATTCGAGGTTAGCAGGTTAGATTTTGTGTCAGTTTTGTGTCAGTTTCTGTCAAAACTGACTGAAAACCTAACCTGATCACCTCGAATATGACATAGACGTACAATGCCGCCAACATACTATTCATAACGAAACTCCGGCGAGTCGCCGGCGATCCGCTGGCGAACGACTATGAATACGGGTGTAATAGTATTCATATCGTTTTTCTTGTTTTCCACACTCGTCCTTGTCTGTGCCTGGGTCATCTTCGTGTCCGCTTGCCTGCTTGGTGCTGCTAGCTTCTTCCTCCCTCTTGATCGCTATCTATGTCAAAACTGCCTGGCAGTTTCCGCCTTAGCTTCAGTAACTCTAGTTTTGTGTTCAAAATCTGCGCACTTCACAACCGTAATTTTCTCCTCTGATTTTTCCACTTTAATAGCTTCCTCCACTATGATTTCCATCTCCATCTCTTTTCGAAAGTGAGACCAATTTAATGTCATTTTTTAATTTATTCAGTAATTTCCGGGCAGGAGAACGCCTAGTGAATAGGCCACTGGTTCTGCACATGTGTGTTGTCGAAGGCTGCTTAATGCAGTTTTCTGCTTAGTACAGTTTCCTCCTGCAAGCTGCAGTTTTTCCGCCAAGTGCAGTAATAGTGGTCGCTAGATGGCGATATAGTTTGGCGTGATTTTCTGTTCGTCAAAAACTTCAGAGACGTTTTCGGACGTTGAAGTTTTGTGCCGTATCTTTCTCCATCGGCCATTTTGAGCTTGCCTGAGATAGGTTGCTAAGTTTGTGGAATCACTAGCTAATGTAAGAATCGATTTAGACATATTTTGGACCCGAAAACCATGCAGATATAAATGTTGAGCGAGCACGTTTTTGTGTGAGATTCTGGCAGATTCTTTCTGGTAAGGCATTTCATTGTTTGTTGTTCAATTTGTTAATTTGAAATATATATATATAGCCTTCACCCTACGGGCTAAGCTGTTCAATTAGCGTGGAAGTCTTCCAAATTAGCCGGCTGACTTACTGCTTTCGAGTGGAACCAGAATTGCCCTGGGACTGTGTTCATCTTCCATGCACGCCGAAGCAGCTAGAATTTAACGTCGCCCTTCTCGTGCTGCATGGGCAAATTAATTTGCCAGATTGGGGTTTGAGCCTGACCGTTTTTGTATGTTATTTTAATCTATAAATTCATATGCAATCGATTTCATTGCTAACGGCAATTGTATTTTTGCAAATTGTGTTTTCATGTGTGTGTAAAATCAGTGCCGGCTTCCAGCTGAGTTTAATTCAGGTATAAATAACGTCGCTTCTTATGCTAAAAACTAGCCGAGTGGATGGTTACACCACTTATGCTTGCTCCTACAATCATAGCTGTTTAATTTTGAATTAAACACACATAAATTTTAATAACAAAATTTACGAAATCCAGTCAGAAGTTCTAAATGTAATTTTGATTTCATAAACAAGCAGTTTTAATCTCCAGTTTTGCTTCATAATTTCGCCAGTTTATTATAGATCTGTTTAATCTTGAATTAAACAAGCAAATTTCAGTTCAAATTTACAAAATATTAAAAAACCAATACTGTTTCACAAGCATCGAGCAAACCTGCAACTTGGCATTTCACGCCATAAGCGACCTACTAAACCCAAGTTCACCGCTCTGGCTTGCAAAAGCACACGGAAATACAATCAGCTTACAGTGCTGAATTGCTATTTCGTACCTTTAAACGCGCTCCAGTAATCTACACAATAATTGAACTTTGTTTTGTGACTTAGCTATGCTATTTTATTTTGTATAAATAGACCATTTATTTTTATAGTAAAATCAATCTGCATCTAATGTCTGATTCATTCACTACGTCGCTACCCTGCTACTAAGCCATAATATCATTGGGACGTGAGGCTGCGTCTCCCAGGGTAGTTTACTGTCGTCCCTTTAAGTGCCATTGACTACATTGGCTTAAAACATAAATGCAATCTCATTTATGTGCTTAAAATTAGGGATAAAACCAGCGCAAAGCAACGGAAACCTGATCAGCCTCCAGGCAATTCTGTTCATCGCCATATCAAGTTTGCTGGCTGGGAAAAGCGATTCCAGCATATCATAAGGTATATCGATTAAACATGCAGATATCTGAATGTGGGATTATTCGCGAAATGCAATTAAATCATTAAGGGTGGAATGCAGTAACGTAATAACGTTCATTCAGTATATGGGTTGCTTCAAAATTATCTGTTTGGCTAATTAACAGTTTTAAATTAATTCAGTTTGGAAAGTAGCATTTATATTTACTCAGCAAATCTGCGTTTTCCTATGCACACTCAGGTTTGACTTATTATGATTGAGATATGTAGTTATGTGATATGCTATTAATTATGTGATAGTATTGTTATTGTTTGTTGATGCCAATAATTACAAATCGATTTTGTTCCCCCTGTTGTTGATCTATTACTTATTGGAAACGTACGATTTTTTGAACTGTGGGTTTTCATTGTTTATATTGTGTTGTTACCTTTGAGCAATTTAATGGTTCGTTCGCTCAAATGAACAAGGGAACATGGGCCTGAACCATTTGGCGCCCCGATAATTTAGATCTTTTAGTTTTGAAGGTAAGTTACCTATGCCCTTCCACTGAGCCAGTACAAGTGCATGTTCCGATTCAATATCGGCAATTTTATAATGTAACAAAAGTAACCAGAGACTTTCATTTTAAATTGTGGTACCTTGGCTGTTCCTATTGAAATCTATCCCTTTGATTATCACATTATTTCTCCTTTTTTCTTACCTTCGTCTCTGTAGCTCTAGTTTTCTAGGTTACTGATCCGCTTCTCCATCTGTCCTTTTTCCTTTTGCCAGGTTTTAGTTTTTTCTTCCCACTCAGCTTTTATAATAATAATAGCCAGCCCGTTCAATCCCACAGTTGGGCAAAGGCCTCCCCCCTTGACTTCCATTCGGTCTTATCTGTTGTCGCCAGCTACCATCTTGGCCCTACTTGCTTTTCTAGCTCGGTGCACCATCTTAATGGTGGCTCTTTTCCTTTCTCCATCTTGTGGTATCCAATTTGTAACAGTATTTGTCCACTTACATTCAGTTAAACATCCGATGTGTCCGGGCCCAATTCCACTTCAATAACCTGCACCCTAAAACCAGATCTTCCACACCAGTTCTTCGTCTACTTTCTGATAGTTTCACTTTGTCCATTATTCGAATGTTCAACATCGCTCTTTCCATTCTTGCCTGTGTCACTCTCAATTTTTCTCAATGTTTATTGTTTAGCAACCATGTTTGGGCACCATATTATGCACAGGGTTGTCTATTAATAGGTCGTCTGCTTTTCTGTTTGACATTAAGTGGGTTTTGTCATAGTTGATATGTAGCCCTACTTTCTTACTCACACCATTTAATTCCTCAATCATCTTCCCTAATGTTGTTCTGCTTTCAGCAAATAGAATTATGTCGTCTGTAAATCGCAAATTTGTTAATAGTGTATTCCCCACTTTTATTCCTGCGTTTTCCCAGTTTAGCTTTTTAAATACTTCAAGTGTTTCTGTGAATAAGTTTGGAGACGAGGGCTCCCCTTGTTTAATACCTCGCTGTAATTCGAAGCTTCTTCCATCTTTTTCCAACTTTATTTTAGCTGTACTGTCCTTATATAACTCTCTTTTATTATATTTCTATATTTCTTTGGAACTTCCTGCTGTTTTTTAGGGCGTGTAGCATTGGATCGTGGTTTATGCTATCGAACGCTTTGCTGTAGGCAATAAATGCTAAGTGTAGTGCTTTGTTAAATTCTTGGTGTTTTTCTATGAATTGATTTACACCCGTATGCATAGTCGTTCGCCAGCGGCTCGCCCGCAACTCGCCAGAGTTTCGTTATGAATAGTATAATAATAATAAATAAATCTTTATTTCTGACCTCAAAACAATTACAAGAAAGTAACTGGTACCGAGGCCTAGGCCCTTAGTAATAAAATGAAATTTAATATTTTTAAACCCAACCTAACAATATATACTACAATTTGTTTATAATATTGAACAATACGTGTTAAATGTCAGTTTTCTAATTAACTAAGTATTTAAATTCTACATCACATATATTATGACTAATTACATATTTCATATATTTTACATATTACATATTGGTGTAGATTTTAGTTTTGACTGTCTGCATAAAAGTTGTTTTATTATTAATTTGTTTAATGTTTGTAGGTAGTTTGTTGTATATTTGTAGACTTCTGTATAGGGGGGAATCTTGTGTTTTTTTTGTTTTGCGATATTCACTGTGAAATTGTAACTGTGACCGTATATTATAACTGTGCACATTGTCCACTCTTGTTAGTTGGCAGTTACTTTTTGTTTCACCACGAGAGATATTATAAATAAGTTAAATTTGTTCTAAATTTTTTAAGTCCTGTATATTTAGTAATTTTGTTTGATGATATACTTGCACTGTCGGAGTCAATCGGTTGATGTTGAAGAGAGATTTTATTGCTTTATTTTGCATCCGCTGTAGCATATTTATGTGGCAGCCAGCAGCATTTCCCCAGCAGGGAATCAGGTATCTAAGAGTACTTTCGATCTGACAGTGATAAACTATATTTTTAGTTTCGGTGTTTAGGTAGTTAGAACAGTTTCTTGTCGCACCTATCATTGAAGCAATTTTTTTTGTCATTGAGGATATGTGATTTGTCCACTGTAATTTGTTGTCTATGTGTAATCCTAAGTATTTGTAATTGTCCACTTCTGTTAGATTTACATGGTTAAATTTAATTGTTATTTTATCCCTTTTTTTGTTTTTTTGACTTATTACCATGTAGACGGTCTTAGTCAAATTAACACTTAGTTTATTAAAGCACAGCCACTGTGAATAAATTTTTAAATCCTGGTTGATGGTATTTTGCAGTTGCTTCAAATCGCTATTCGAATACACCAGAGCCGTATCATCAGCAAAAGTGACATACCTTGCTATTAATCCACTCAGTTTTAGGCTATGCACATATAGAAGGTAAAGAATTGGCCCTAAGACCGATCCCTGCGGGATGCCTGTTTTAACTTCCACTTCGTCACTGTCCACTCCATTTACAGTTGTGTAGTGCTTTCTTCCGACTAAATATGATTTTAATAGGTCATGTGCTATTCCTCTTATGCCCATGTTATGGAGTTTATTCAGTAGTATATCGATGTTTACAGTGTCAAACGCCTTTCTTAAATCAACAAAAACCACTATCACAAACTTATTTTTATTCATTTCCTGTGTTATATATTCTAAGAAATCAGTGGTTGCGCTGAGAGTGGCACTTTGTGCTTGAAACCCATATTGATAGTCATCAAATTTGACAGTATTTTGTATAAAATTGACTAATCTTGTTTTTATAATTTTCTCAATTATTTTAGAAAATATTATATAAATAAAGGAGAACGATCCAAACGTGTGTGTCTCGACAATTGCAGACGCGATGTCCCCCATTTGTGTTTACATGCATTTCACCGTCGCCTCGATTTCGCGACCGGGGAGGAGCCCCGAGTGTCCCACTGGAGAGGAGCGGATCCCCGATGGCTCCCTTGGAAAAGGGCGAAGTCCCGGGGGCCCCCTTGGAGAGGTGCCGAGCGCCAAGGGCCCCCTTGGAGAGGGGCGAAGTCCAGAGGGCCCCCTTGGAGAGGGGTGAAGTTCCGAAGGCCCCCTTGAAGAGAAGCGGAGTCCCAAGGGCCCCTTGGAGAAGGGCGAAGTCCCGAGGGCCCCCTTGGAGAGGGGCGAATTCCCGAAGGCCCCCTTGAAGAGGTGCCGAGCGCCAAGGGCCCCCTTGGAGAGGGGCGAAGCCCCGAGCGCCCCCTTGGAGAGGGGCCGAGTCCCGAGGTCCCCCTTGGAGAGGGGCGGAGTCCCAAGGGCCCCCTTGGAAAGGGGCGAAGTCCCGAGGGCCCCCTTGAAGAGAAGGGAGTCCCAAGGGCCCCTTGGGGAGGGGCGGAGCCCCGATGGCTCCCTTGGAGAAGGGCGAAGTCCCGGGGCCCCCTTGGAGAGGTGCCGAGCGCCAAGGGCCCCCTTGGAGAGGGGCGAAGTCCAGAGGGCCCCCTTGGAGAGGGGTGAAGTTCCGAAGGCCCCCTTGAAGAGAAGCGGAGTCCCAAGGGCCCCTTGGAGAGGGGCGAAGTCCCGAGGGCCCCCTTGGAGAGGGGCGAATTCCCGAAGGCCCCCTTGAAGAGGTGCCGAGCGCCAAGGGCCCCCTTGGAGAGGGGCGAAGCCCCGAGCGCCCCCTTGGAGAGGGGCCGAGTCCCGAGGTCCCCCTTGGAGAGGGGCGGAGTCCCAAGGGCCCCCTTGGAAAGGGGCGAAGTCCCGAGGGCCCCCTTGAAGAGAAGGGAGTCCCAAGGGCCCCTTGGAGAGGGGCGGAGCCCCGATGGCTCCCTTGGAGAAGGGCGAAGTCCCGGGGCCCCCTTGGAGAGGTGCCGAGCGCCAAGGGCCCCCTTGGAGAGGGGCGGAGTCCCAAGGGCCCCCTTGGAGAGGGGAGAAGTCCCGAGGCCCCCCTTGAAGAGAAGCGGAGTCCCAAGGGCCCCTTTGGGGAGGGGCGGAGTCCTCGAAACCCCGAAGGCCCCCTTAGAGAGGGGCGAAACCCCTGGAGCCCCGAGGGTTCCTTTAGAGAAGGGCGAAACCCCTGGAGCCGCGAAGGTCCCCTTGGAGAGGGACGGACCACCTAGGGCCCCTTGGAGAGAGGCGGAGCGCATTGAACCCCCTTGGAATGGCCCAACGTAATAAGCCTAAAAATGGTGGTCAATTGAATAGAATAGACCGCGCAATAGCGCGCGCAGCTCCGTTTATACTTAATAATGATATGGGCCTGTAATTACTAAGTTCGTCATGTTTACCGTTTTTATAAATTGGTATTATTTTTGCGGTTTTTAGTTGTGTTGGGAATTGTCCTGTACTTAGCACTTTGTTCATTAGTTCAAGCAGTTTTTCAACAATGATATCAAATAATATCACTAAATCTTTTTTTGTTATTCCATCTGTTCCTGGTGCGCTTCCATTTTTGAAGGAGTTTACAACGGTGGTTAGTTCTGCTTTAGTGCATGGTGTAAGAAAGATGGTTTTATTTGTGTTTTCTTCTTTAAATTCTATGTTTGTATTGTTTATATTTACTGCGATTTTTTCGCCTATCATTGCAAAGTGCTCATTAAAGACATTGGCCATCTTCTCCGGTTCGTTTATTATTGTACCATCAGTTGCTTGAATTTGGTCTATATTATTAGTGTTTCTTGTTTTTGTTTTTGTTAGTAGCGTATTTATGACAGCCCAAAATTTTCTTTTATCAAATTTAGCTGCTTCGAATTTATTCTTTGCCCATTTTTGTTTGAGTTTTTTTCTTACCTTGTTTACTTCATTTTTGGCTTTGTTGAATTCTATTTCAGTGGCCTTATTTCCAAGCAACTTTTTTCTCTCATACAGTTGGTCTCTTGTTTTTATTTTTTGTTTTAGCTCTTCTGTAAACCATTCATTGCTATTTTTAATTTTTATAGTATGTTCTTTTGTACAAGCCTTTTTTTCTTGAATTATTAGATTGCTTAGTTCTACAAACGAGTCGATGTTCCCGTCTCTTATTGCATCAGCAATCCTACTTCTCCATCTTTCACTGTCGGTCTTTTTCCTGGTTATTTTGGTAGTAGTTTTTATTTTTATCTCCTCTGTTACTTCAATTAGCATCACTTTATGATCTGATATGCAATTGTCCGTAAGTTTTATTTTACAGTTCAGTTCTCTATTACTCAAGACATGATCAATTATACTATTATTTGTGTTACCTATTCTTGTTGGTTGATCTGCATTTATGTCGTTTTTTATTTTAAATCCATTTATTTGGATTATATTTTTGTATTCAAAAGTATGTTGATTGTCATTTAATAAGTTGATATTCATATCACCTATTACAATACACTTTTTCTGGTATTTTTCTAACAGAATATCCAATTGTTGAATAAAGTTGTTTATATTACTCGTCGGTGGTCTGTAGATCACCACAACAGAAATGCCCATCTGATTAATGTGTATTCCAATTTTGTTGCAGTCTGTTAACTCTAATGAATTTATATCCTCCTCTCTAACATTTAATTCCTTTCTTACATAGATTGCCACACCTCCTCCTCTCGTTTCTCTACAGTTGTGTACCGCTATGTAATTTTCAAAATTGATATACTTTGTTTCTTCAAAATATAGCCAGGTTTCTGTCAATACTAATACGTGTATTTCGCTATTTTGCATGTCTATTATATTTTGTAATTCTTCAATTTTATTTCTACTGCTTCTTATGTTTATGTACAGTATCTTCAAAAAATGATTATTACTTCTAGAATCCATTTTTGATCAATTTAAATTAAACATTTATTATATATTTATTTCCCTTATACCTAATTTAAATAATTACGTACTAATTTATTTTACAGGTCCTGCAAATCCTCTACTCTTCTAATTCTAATTGGGTTAGCATTATCTTCCTTTACTATGTATGTGCGTCCTCCAACACAGTATGCCGATTTATAGTTCATCTCTTTCTTTTTTTCACGGCTCCTTTTAAATACTTCTTGATTGTATCTTGTTATATCATCGTTGATGTATATTCGATTGTTACCATGCAATCCACACTCTGTTTCCTTGATTCCTTTTATTTGTTTGATTTTTTTGAATATATCAATTTTGTGTTGCTTTTTTTGTAGTTTTATTAAGATTGGACCTTCCTTCTTGCCCGCAATTCTTCTACACTCAACAATATCTTGTTTAGTAATTTCCAGTTTCATAGCACTTAAGATCTTTAGTACTGTTTCATCTGTTTGCATGTTTTGTTCCGAAATACCTGAGATTACGATGTTGTTTTCTTTTTTTTCTTGCTCTTCATCATTTAAGCGTGTTTCCAATCGGTTAACCTTTTCCTTTAGTATACTGTTTTCACTGTGTATCTTCTTTACCTCGTTCATCGTTTCTTCGTATTTTTTCTTTTGTTCTTCAAAGCAGTCCGACATATATTGCATCGATTCCTTTAGTTGACTTATTTCTTCTTTCCACGCTTTCTCAATTTTCTTAGTATAGTTGTTCAATAACTTTTCCATGATTTGCTCCAATTTTGTCTCATCATACGATACTGAAATTTTATTTTGCTCATTGTTATCTGACATAACCCCACTTTCTCCATGCGCTCCACAACAGTTTACTTTTTCCTCTTCATTTACGACTCCTGCCTGGAAAGCACAGCTTCTATGATAATGTGCTGAGCAAATGATGCAATCCATTGTTGTTACTGCCTTTTTTTTGCAGTATTTGCACTGTTTTTCATTTTCTTTAATTTGAGCACTACCTCCCATACTGAAGGTTAGGTTAGGTTTTCCGTCAGTTTTGACAGAAACTGACACAAAATCTAACCTGCTAACCTCGAATTTGACATAGTGACAAGCGCCGCCAACTTACTATTCATAACGAAACTCCGGCGACTCGCTATGGGTTGATTTTGATCTAGTTTGCTTTTAATTGTTTTTAATTATAGTGGCAAACAGTTTGCATACACACGGGGTCAAGCTAATTGGTCTGTCGTCCTGTGTAAGTTCCTTTTTTCCCTTTTTGAATAAAAGTATTATTATTGATTTTTTCCACTGGGAAGGTATTTCTTCTGTTCTTAGGATTTTATTGAACAGTATTAGTACGAGTTGTCTGATTTCCGGTGTTGCATTTGTTCGTTAGTTATACTGTCGCTTCCTGGAGCCTTGTCCATCTTTAGTCTGTTTATGGCTGCTTCTAATTCTTCTTCTTGTATTTCTGAGCATTCATTGTTCGACTCTTCTCCTGTGATTTTTTCCTGTTTTTTTTCCGCTAGTTTATTTTCTGAATTTGTGGCATAGTTTTTTATAATATTCTGTTGCCAGTGATAAGATAATTTTTCTTTCTTTTTCTATCTTATTGTCGTTCATGTAGGTCACCCAATGACGACCGTTTGCTAGTTCTCTTTGCATTTTCAGTTCTTGATATCTTTTCTTATTTAGCGCTTTTGTTAATTTATTTCGTTTGCAGTATTCTATTTTATTTAGTATTCCTGGTTTCTTTTTCAGTTCTGCTCATTTCTTTATTAACTTCTTCAATGCGTCTGAGGTTTTTTGTTCTTTTTTAACGCCTTGCTGATCTTGTGTATTTTTTTGGTCTTTTCTAATATAAGTTCAATGTGTGGTTGTAAATTTCTTGTACTCCTTTTTCTTGTATTATTTGTACATCTTCAGCCTTGAGATTGTTTTTGAGATTCTCTTTATTCTTAGCCGGATCCTTTGCTTTTTTTGAACGTTTGTCAGGTTCAAACACATTGCTCTTTGCAACAAATAATTGATGTTTGTGATTCATAATATGATCAAATATCTTGTGGTAAACATAAAACCGAGCCCGATAAAAGCAAAATTATTTCCTTACACTAAAAACATTTAATTAGTTGCAGAAGAGCTCTCGTTGGGGAAGATTGTTCGCGTGAAACTTTGAAAACATAACAGTAACAACAAAAGGCTGCTGTCGAGAAGAAGAATTTGTGAATTAAATGGATTATCTAAATTCGCTAATATACTACAATCGGCAGAACAAAATCCTACATGAAGAATTCTGAGCACTTCGTTGAAATATTGACTCAACTGGAAGTACGAACCTGAAAATGTTGGTCAGTTTCGATATGGAATCCCTGTTCACCAACGTCCCTCAATGACTATGTTGCTAGTAAGAGTATGCTTCACGCCCAGAGCTGGGCAAATTACTTTTAAAAAGTAATTAATTACTAATTACCAATTACCGCCCAATGTAGTAATTTAATTACCAGAGATACAATTACTCACAGGACATAGTAATTCAATTACTAATTACTTAGTAATTGTAATTGTACAACATCAATTACTTTCAATAAAAATTATTGTCATATAGTTGTATTTAGTAGAATTTTCTTGCAAGTCGCAACTATCTTTAGTGTCGTGTCAATTCGTAATCGTTATCTAAAAATGCTTAATTTTTATGTTTTGTTAACTATAGTAACCTAATACTTTATCACTCTTGAAGATTTTTTGATAATTAAATCTTCTAGCTACATGCACCGTTCATCAAAACCAAAAGTTTTTAGTTTGTTTTGATGTAAGATGTAAGTAAATAAATAAATTCAAGGATAACAATTATACAGGGTGTCCCAAGAAAAAATGGGACACCGATTTGGGATAGATTTCTTAGGTTATAATAAACCGATTAAACCTAATATACTTGAGTACAAAGTCCCTTCAGTAAGAAGGCATAGGGACTTGGAAGTTCAAATCTATATATTTTTTATATTAGTTTCCACATAAGTTATCACTAAAGTTGAGCTTTTTATCACGATTGTGTATTTAGTTGCCGAGGCCCGAAGGGCCAAAGCAAATAAACCACACAAGGATTGAAATGGAACTTCCAGTGCCCAGGGGTACATTGTTTTTTTAAATCGAGAAATTGCGAAGTTACAACATTTTAACCAACTTTTATAGGTTACGTTGACGTCGATTGACGTTTACCTATCGCCCAGCCGCCTACAAAAAGTTGTAAAACAATGGATTACTTCACTGCCGATTTCTCGTATTTTATTTGACGATTTCGACGTTCTTCACTGCCAATTAAAAAAAAATAATTCGAATATGAAGAAATGTCGAATTTAATTTTGGCTAGATTTTGTAATGATTAGAAAAAAATAGCACGCTGAATATGTTATAGAAGTGATTTTTCCATGTTCGTGATAAACTAATCCACTCCCTTTGCATCACTCGCTCGTAAATTAATCGTTGAAAAACTTTCACTTTCTTGTCCATATTTTTGTTTTCTCTATTTATCGGTTTTTACAGTTATCAGAGAGCGTACCATTCTGTGGTCTGCTTCGAATTCTAGTTGGTTTTACAGCTTTTACTTTCTTTAATTCATCCCTTACTTCGGTCTGTTTTCATGTCAACCATTTGTTTATTTAACTCCTTGACCTCGTCTAGCTTTTTCAGTATTGCTTCCATCGTATCGTTTTCTACCCTGTCCATCTGCTCTTTCTTTCTTCTCTCTTCTTTAGTTTGCTGTTTTGGTGGGGTTCCTGTTGTCTTCGCGCTTTTTGCGAACATTTTTATCTGCTCCTGCTCCTACTTCTCGAAATCTTCC
The DNA here is from genome assembly GCA_940337035.1 of Agriotes lineatus. Taxonomy (NCBI): domain Eukaryota; kingdom Metazoa; phylum Arthropoda; class Insecta; order Coleoptera; family Elateridae; genus Agriotes; species Agriotes lineatus. The sequence continues at coordinate 49,633 of CALNHX010003425.1, read as the reverse complement.
GGGTCTTCCCTTTGTCTTTTTCACGTAGAAAACTAATGCAACATAAATTGTAGAGCACAAAAAGTTCTAAATAAAAGATCCACTTTATTATCATAAACTGTTTACACGAACCGAATCATCTCAAAAAATCAAAAGCACCTCTTTTTTAACATGGCGGAAATACCACAGAGGAACTCTTGATCGACAACTTGAAATTCAGTTTTCCTGACCCCCCCCCCCCCCCCCCAACAGCGTCAAAAAGGGAATTTAAAATTTCGGTTCACTTTCAAGGCCGCCCTTTTGTACATAGTGACTGAAATAAAAATGCTACAACCAAATAAGCTGTTGATGGACAACTTTAGAATAAAAATACGAGTATTTACAATGTCATCAATATATCCCTACACAATACAGGTCCGGCAACGAAGCGGGGGTGGAAGATATTTCTGAAACCATGGGAGTTACATGAATATTGTGTATACAAAAGTTGTAGGTAAGAAGCTGGTGCACATTTTTATATAAAGTTGTATGGGTCTAACGTCAACTGTTTTAGAGATATTAATGATTTTATACAAAAAAATGCTGAACTTCTGGCGGCTACTGTAAGCAACAGAAAACAATTGAATGAAAGAAAACGTTACTAAAAAATTATGATTTTCAAGAATGACCTTCCAAGTGTAAAATGTTGGATCTGGGTATTAATGCTATACAGGGTGCTCAACATTTGCAAATTTAATGATTTCGATTTTATTTTCAAATGGAATGCCCTGTATATTTTGTATTTTTGAAAAGCCGTTTTAATGAGCTTTCTTTTTATATGTTACTTCATATCTCTAAATTCAACTGTTTTTTCAGATATACGTGTTTGAACAAAAAAAAACAATTCAAACCACTTAAGATGCTTTATTTCAAGGGATAGCAAACGAACACTGTTAAAATAATGATTTAAACACTAGAGTTCTCCCAACAAAAGATAAAACCAAGTATAGAAAACAAAAATCCAGCCACTACTCAAAACTAGAAACAACAAATACGGAAAAATGACAAAAAGCAGAAGAAAATTAAATCTGAAAAGCGATTGAATTTAGAGTTACGAAATGAACTGCCCGAAGGAAGCTCATTAAAAGTACTTTATTATATTTGCTGATTATGAGTTCTCTGTACAGCTTTAATAATCAAGAGCAGGAAAGGAGAACTATTTGAACATTTAATGTAATTACGTAGACGATTTTGGTGTATTGGCTTTTGTTTTTATTTTTGGAGAGCTCAACTGTTTAAATTATTATTTTAACGGCGTTTGTTTATTATCCCTTGAAATAAAGCATCTTAAGGGGCTTAAATTGTTTGTTTGTGTTCAAACACGCATATCTGAAAAACAGTTGAACTTAGAAGTATGAAGTAACATATCGAAACAAAGCTCATTAAAAGGGCTTTTCAAAAATACAAAATTATACAGGGCGTTCCATTTGAAAAAAAATCGAAATCATTAAATTTGCAAATATTGAGCACCCTGTATAGCATTAATACCAAGATTCACCAGTTTATACACTTGAAAGGTAGTTCACGAATATCATAACTTGTTTGGTAACGTTTTCCTTCATTCAATTGTTTTCTGTTGTTTGCAACCGCCAGAAGTTCAGCATCTTTTTGTATATAGTCGTTAATATCTCTAAAACAGTTGACGTATATTTCTCGCAGGTGTATCACTCTAACTTCCTGGTTACATGTCATTGGTGGCACTGTAAATCTATGTCAAATTCGATGTTAGCAGGTTAGTTTTTGCGTCAGTTTTGATACAAACTGAGACAAAACCTAACCTGTTAACCTCGAATGTGACATATTATACATTTACTTGACATCCGCACTGTCAAACTGATGGTATGTTGGCACCACTGCTATTTCTCACATTTTAACAATTAAATTAATAATACAGTCTAATAAAAAACTCATTATTTTGGGGGTATAGACGACATTTTTTAAAATTTTGGCACTGACAGTGCAGATGTCAAGTAAATGGATAATACACTTACAGTGCCACCAATGACATGTAAACAGAAAGTTGGGGTGATACACCTGGGAGAAAGAAAAGCAAAAAATTATTAGGATTTAAATAAACATTTCCCGCTCTTTCTCCACCTTTTAGTACTCACACTGTATATATAAATGCACTGGAATATTTTATGTAAAATAACAATTTAAATGTAAGACAGTCACCCAGGTAAATTAATAGTTTATCGGGAAGAAACATTGGCTGCCGAAGATTATGGAAATAAACAATAAGCAATAAATTGCACCTGTCAGAATTTACCAAAAAAAATTGTGATCGCTCTGACTCCGGAGATTGGGATGTTTTATATTGTTTGTATATTATTTTCCAACTTGTTTCCATTTTTGAAACATAAACTTAAGATTAACTTGGAGAACATTAATAATAATACATACTTATTTACATATTAAGAAACAATCTTAATAAGGCAAAGAAAATAACAAAATGACATAAACAACGTTGCATATCGATGGGACCATAATTATGTATAATAGCAATGCGATGGCATGAACAAAAGCACATAATACTTGAGTAAGAAAGAGATAACCGTACAAAAAAGTTATTTTAGTAGGCATATTTAGTTGACATATGACATAATTAAAATGAGTGTCATGTCTACTCAAATATTTGTTTCTATCTTCACCTCTTTCTTCTTCAAGCATTGAATTCTGTTTTTATTCATGCTATCTTATTGCTGTTATATACAGGTTGCCTAAAATTGTATGGAGTTGGAAAAGGCTCAAATACTAATTACCATAAGAGTAACCAATATAGAAAATGCAATAATTACTTTGGTAGCTATGCAACAAGTAGATGGAATAGCTACTTGTTGCCTAGCTACCAAAGTAATTATTTTTCTATTTCGGTTACTCTTATGACAAATTTGAACCTTTCCCAACTCACGGAATTGCCATGTTCCGTACAATTTTAGGCAACCTATATAATTATGGCCCCATCGGTATTTTAGACAGGAACTGTTCTCAGTCTAGCTATTTTTTATATTCTACATTTTTATAAAATTCGAATAGGGCACCTTCACTTACCAATCAATTATACTGGTTGGATTAGCTTTATAATATTTGTAAATGAGGTTATAAATACCCGTTTAAATATCCATTTTGGGTATTTACCCTAAAAATAAATACCCGGGTAATTTACATCACTACTCTCATATTTTTAGAAATATCTTCCACCCCCGCTTCGTTGCCGGACCCTGTATGTGCAATTGCGTGCATTCTCTTCAACTTGTAGGGTCAAGTGGGGCAATTGTAAACGGTTTTGGCAAATTTGTTTACATTTTCCCAAACATATTTCTTTCTGTTATTTTATATACAAAAGAACAAACACACATAGGCAGGGATGTGGCTAAGGCATGTTAGAACCCTGCTGAGAAAAAAAAATTGGACCTAGAAGGTTTTTAAAATTTTATATTTAAGCTTTAAAAAAGTAGGTGATGTTTACATTTTCCCTGTAGAATGGGGGTAAATGTAAACAATCCGCAAATGAACGATACTTTATAATGCAATTTCATATGGGAAAATGTAAACAGATTGCCTTCCTAAGTTTTGGATGAAATCTTGCATTATTCTAAGGCATGTTTACATTTACCCCAATATACCTAAAGAAAAATACCTTAAATATAGTATTAAAGACTTTTATTATCTATAAAACAAATGTAAGTCTTAAGATAAACTTTTTGTGGGACAAGAAATGTTTGGCTGTCAAATGAAAATACTTAAATGACATAAAAACATAACATATAGATATATTAAGTAAAACGAATAGGTACGAACTACGCCAAAAAACGAAACTTAAAATTTTAAATGTAGAATCAAGTGCAAATAAACCCAAATGCTTACTGTTCAATAACAGGAATTTTTTTATCAAAATGATAAAAAATTCGCTCGCCCTTATTTTGTATTAGGGGCATTGGTAGGAGTCCTATTATTTGATCGAAAGTTATATAACTGATATCAGTCTCTACTACTGAGAAATCGTGTTTAGAACTGTCAATCGATTTTAAACCTACAACTTTTATATCTGAATTTTCGATGTCTTCTATGGCACACACATATTGAAACTTTGTAGCTCCGCGTTTCCCTCCCTTAAAATTCACTAAGATAAAACTTCCAGTTGCCAAGTCTGATAGGGTGCAGGGGTTAATGTCTATGTCGTCTTCGTGTATTTCCTCTTCAAAAGAACTGTTGCTAGCATCGTCTAAAACTGCTTCACCTTCATCACTTGAAGAATCATCTTTTTTCCCTATTTTTACTTTTTTGGTTAGTTTTTGTCGCTTGCTGGATGTTCCTGCTTTAGGTTGCTCATCAGTTCTTTTAATTTTTTTTCCCGTTTTTTTTCCTTTTAATTGTTTCTTTTCTTCTGCCTCTTTTAATCTTATTAAAACTTCTTCCGTTGTTAAGACTTCACCATAAGCCCTCTGTTTTAATCTAATACTACTTGTTGGTTTTACACTTTCATTTTTGGGTGCATCAGGTTCAGGTTTCTCAAAAAATAACCTTTCTACTTCATTTAGTTCTGGCAAAGCTAGATCTGAAGGTGTTGATGATGTGCTCTGAACTTCAATATCAGATGTTGCTTTGGGTTTGGATACTAATGGATTTAGTTGACATGGTTCTAGGAACTGGTTGCTTTCTTGCTCTGATAGCTCCAGCGATGTTGATGATGTCTCATGAGCTTCAATACCAGATGTTGATGGTGTGTCCAAGTCTTGAGCTTCAATACTAAATGTTATATTGGGTACTATCGGATTTCTTGATTCTTGATTTTGAAAATTAGGATCACCATTTTTATTTACATTTTCGTTGTATGCATTTAAATCCTCAGTGCTAAATTCTTTTATGGGAAACTTGGAACTGTCGACAGGAAATATACCTGTGGTTTTAAAGCCAGAAATAATATTTTCTGGTTTCATTGCCTGTGTCCATACCACCCCAAGGAGTTCAGAAAATTCAGATTTATTTAAACGACCAGTACCGGTACCCATTTTTTTTTTACCATGCGAGATCAGTAATTTTTCCCAAGCTGTCTTCACGGGTCCAAAAACACATTTATCCAACGGTTGCAACTTGTCCGTTAGATGACTAGGTAATTTAACCAGGACTATGTTGTGTTTCATAGCATCTTCTAAAATTCGCACGCTCATGTGGCTTGCGTGTCCATCAAATATTAGTAAAGCGGCCTGATCGGGTAACTGCTTTTCAATTCTAATCTTGTCAACATGAGGAACAAATACCCTGGTAATCCAGTGGAAAAACTGGGGTTCTTCCATCCAACCATTGCTCGAAGTAGCAAACTGAGTTCCAGGAAATAGATTTGAGGAGATCCATCTAGCCTGCACAGCAGCACCTTTAAATACTATAAGTGGTGGTAGAACTGAACCATCCGCTCCCACACAAGCCAGTACCGTCGTATTTTCTCTGCCACTGCCACCAGAAACTCTGCAAAGGGGTATTCCTTTTTTTCCAATGGCACGAATGCGGCTGGGATCGCTTGGAAAGCCGCTTTCGTCTGCATTGAAAATGAAACAAGCTTTCTCAATGTCTCCAAGATTATTTATATTGATGATGCTTCCTAAAGTATCGTAAAAACTGTAAATTATATCGGGTTTGCGAGCGTCTTTTCTTAATTTTTGTAGATGCTCTGGTTTTTTTACAGAAAGTCGTGGATGACGCTTTAAGAAATCGTAATACCAATCAGTGCCTGGCTTATTGTCTTTAAAAGGGGTTTTAAGCCCTTTCGCCTCAATATATGTTTTAACTAAATTTTGAAACTCATTCTTGTCACAAGGGTAGCCGTATTCGGCTCTTTTAATAAGACATTTCTCTAATATATCTTCAACTTCTGCAGAAAGAGCAGTTTTTCTCCCTCTGGTGCTGCAGTCAATAGCAGTTTTTCTTTTGCCTGTCAGTCTTTGACATATAACTGAAGCAGGGACGCCATAAAATTCTTCGGCTTGTCTGTATGTCTTATTTTTATTTTGTACATCTTCGACGGCGTTAATTACATCTTCCTTTGCATATGACGGCCCACTGGTTTTTTTAACGTAATTTCTAGGCATCTGGAACCATACGTCTTTTTAGGATAATTTATTTTTTAGAAGCTTCTGGGATGGGAAAATGTAAACAGCGTGTTTACTTTTACCCCAAAATTACGTTTACATTTACCCTGTCGAATCACCAGTTGGGGTAAAAGTAAACATTATTTTTTTGCAAAAATTAAGTGATTAACAAGGATTTGCCAAGTAATTTCTACAAAAGTACATCATTCCATACACAGAAAAAAAACAACACAGAACTACCTACCTTGGAAAATCCAATTGAAACACAATATTTGAAATACTTTCACTCTGAAAATCAGATATTTTGCACGTGCTCGTATAACTGACTATCACATACTAAAAATGGTAAAATTCGCGTCTGGGCGTGCTGACAATGGCGTCAGGAAGAAGTAAAGGTCACACAAACCGATGCGCGCTGAACTTGGCGGTAAATTTGAATTCAAAATTACGACGTTTACAATTACCCCTATTTACATTTACCCCACTTGACCCTATCCTGTGCAATTCTGACATGTCACGTTTTATGAAATGCTTCAACGCTATACAATGACATCTACCCTTATTAATTACCATTTTTATCCTAGAAAGAAACTTGCCGTGGTATTTAATGGAGGTGTAACGACACTTTGTTGACCATTTGTTTATATTTATGCACCATGACACTAAAAGCTATACAAACAGATATACTCAAAGCTGCACTATTGGCAATGTTAAATTTTAATCAATTTAGTATCGAGATTCACATAGTTTTTGTTAGTTAGTTAGCCTCGTGGAGTGCCAGGTATCTTAGACACCGACTGCTGTGGTCATATGGGCAAAGTCCTACTATTTTGGAGAGATTAAGTAATTCCAACTAGTGATGGGCAGAATCGAATACTTTTCAGAATCGAATTAATCGCATTCGAATACTTTTGAGAATCGAATGATCGTTCGAATGCAAGCAATTCGAATGCAAAATCGCACTTCCGAATACAGAATCGAGTTGTGCGCTCTTGCGTTCGAATGCAAGCAATTCGAATGCAAAATCGCACTTCCGAATACAGAATCGAGTTGTGCGCTCGCTCTCGTATTGGGAAGTGGTGAGGTGTGACCTCGACTCGACGGCACGCACAACCTGTGATACCGAGACGCTGCACGTGCACAAAACAAAAATAAAAATTTGTTTTGATTGTAGGCGGTTCAGCTTACCCTATTAATAACGTATATTTGTTTTGTAATACTTAAATGTTAAATTTATAGTACCGAAAATGAATATGAGAAAAGGACCGTTTATAAAATAGTTTTTTTATTGTTGTTACAGGCCTATATGTATTTCTTTAACATAAATTATTAAGACAACCCCAGCGTTTGTTTCTCTTTCCTTTCCATGTATCTGTTGAAATTTTTAGTAGATTTTTAGTTGCATTAGTGATTTTGGTGGTGCTATATCGTTTGAGTGTGCAATCTTCAGTCTGTGTGGTAATATTAGTCTAAACTCATATGATACGCAGCGCTGTGCTAGTGAAAACTGAATCTGAAACGATTCGAGTGCAAAACCGAGTACCTACCGCCGCCAAGCGCCGATGCATTCGAATTCAGCATTCGGAAAAGAATCGAGATCACGCCGAATTCAGCATTCAGATCGGAATCGAGATCACGCCCGGCGAGATTTACAAACGCCGATTAAGTATTCGATTCGAAGCATTCGAATACACTCAAAAGAATCGAATGCATTCGAGATCTTGCAAGAATCGAATACTGTAGTAATTTGCATTCGAATAGTCCCATCACTAATTCCAACCCTAGCAAAGGATCTTTTACATGCTGCACGTGGTAGTAACATGGGACTCACAAGAGTTAATTTTATTAGAGAATTTTATAACACAGATTTCGAAATGAACTCAACAAAAAAAAAGAAATAGAAAAAGAAATGTCGATAACCAAAGAACACCAGTAAATACAAATAAAAACAAGACGTACTTACAAAAATTAATAGAAAAATTCTCATACTACTTAGAATCTCAAAAACTTATTGCTCTATTTATAATTACGATAAACAATTTTGCATTTATCTACTACGTAGTTGCAAAACATTCTTCTCCATAAAGTGGGACTTTTTAAAAATGGTTTGGCTTTATCAGCTCTGATACCACCTTGCTTTCGTGGTGATATAAATAGCTTTACATACATTTCATTTTTAAAATACCTGAGGAACGTGGTGGTGCAGCAACAGATATTCAAAGTTTTACATTTTAGTAATCACTACAATGTTTTAAAAAAATTCAATTGACTTGGCGACTCTTACTGCTGCCATGGTCACAACTACAAACTACAAAACCTGATCCCCTCCTCGTACTTTCTTAAAATAACCTCAACCTCTTTCTCTCAACAAGAAACCCACCTGCTTGCTGCCAACTCAACGAGCAAAGGTGCAGCTCCATCGATGCGGCCGCGGCACTGCAGTAAGATAACTTCGAGCAGCTTTGCGGCGTGAGATTCAGGATCTTCCCCACAGTCTTTGCTGAGCACCTCCTTGCACATGTTGTAGATGGCTAGGAGGCGCTTTTCGTCGGCCAAGAAGCCCTCGGTGTCTACAGTGATGTAGTTGTGCAAGGAGGGCATCATGTCGGTGAAATGGTCGAGGGCGTTTTTCATGAACACCTGATAAAGTAGCTCAAACACTTTCCACATGTCGGGCGAGATGTGCTTGCAGGTTAGGTCATACACGAGTGCGAGGACTTCTTCGTAGAACTCTTGCACTTCGTGCTGCAGAACGTGAGCTATTACTTGCAATACGGTCGGCTCCAATTGCCTTAGGACTTCTGGTTGTTCCTCGAGAACAGTCAGCAGAGTCTCGATGGTATTGAGCAAACCCATGGCCGTGATAGCTTTTTCGTCTGAACCTTCATCTGTGTCCAACACCTGACAATAATGAATAAGTTTCAAAATTCAATTACACTAAGTGCTCTATACATAGGACGTTAACTTCTTATAATTACGCTACATTACCTGACTAAACGTAGTTGCAAGGTGTTGGCAAATCTCTACAGAAATGGACGTGAGCTGCGGCGTAAACACACACACCAACTTCTGCATAACACTAGTAACATCCTCATTTTCGGTTTCACGAATAATTGTCAACAGCTCCAGAGCGACCTGCTTAACTTGCGGTTCAACGAAGCGATGGGACCGGTCCTGGTAGTTCAACAGAGATTGCAAGGCAACAGCTGCTTCGACTTTGACTGGTAACTCCTTGTCTTGCAACAAGGCGGCCACAGTCAGGCGCACAGCCTCTGCGAGGACGGCCTCCTGCTTGAAGGGGAACTCGCTGAAATAGTGCAGGACCCAACAGGCACGGGCACGCATGTGCCCTCTGGGACTCGCGAATTCGGGGAAGACATATTTGATGAATAGTTGGTCGAGCTGCTCACGATACGCCTTCTTTTTGAGCAAGATGTCTGCCAACGTACCCACCATGTGCAGGGCTCCGTCCTTCTGGGCAGGCTCCGTTGCTGGATTGGTTAGGATTTGGTTGAGCAGCTGCATGGTCTTCTGCAGCATTTCCTTGCGTTTTTTGCATGCCGAGTGCAGGAGAGCTTGGGCTGCCGTTACCGGTGATACAAAATCTTCAAATACATCTGCAGAAATGATATAACCCTTTATTAAGCTGCTTCAACATGAGAAATGGAGATTAATATCACTCTATTGCATCAGTATACCAATTCAGTGCCTTTAGCATACCAGAAACAAAGTAAAAGTATTGAATCAACAATTGGCACGTTTTAAAAAAGTATTAAAATAACAAATTATTTCCCATTGTCACAAAACACATGATCTGCAATGATGTCAAGTTTCAGTCTAGACAACAAGCTAACAGTTATAATGTTCGACTTCTGTATTGGTGCTACCCAACTTTCTCACTATTACACTTTTCAATCAAACCACTTGAGTTCAACTAACCTTAATTCTGTCAAATTTGAAAAAACCAGAATTAGTTTAAAACAAAAGCATATATTTCTGTAGAACGCTATCTGCCAAACCAAGCAACTTTTCAGAAAATGGATGCAGAAATAAAGAAAAGATCTAAAATTTGCTGAAATTTTAATTATGGCGTAGCCTGTATAGACTAGAGTGTAAAAAAAAACACTAGAAGTTTAGAAATAATTCTGAGAAAGCTAGTTTATCTCTTGGCAGGACATAGATGAACACAAAGAAATGATGCGCGATACAATGGAGGTGATGAAGAAACTAAGGAGAAAATTATGAGGAAGTAGAGAAGTAGGTTACAAAAAACTAATAAAAAACAGACATTAAATCTGGAAAACTGATGAAAAGAACGAGGCTAAATGACTCAAAAAAACTGATGGATACTCAACAGAACCAGAATAGATGTACAACAAACATAGGAACTCATTACGAATATACCGAAAAGTAACACATGCCAAAATTCAGAAGTAGAAAAGGGAAAAACCAAGATTGGAACCTCGAATATAAGGAGAAAAAATGGGAAAGAGAAAGAGTTACCCAAAGAGCTCAATGAAAGAAAATTACAATTGAAAATATCAGAGGAAACAAGCTATATATCATAACCGATTAAAGAAAAACTGTGATACATTAAAAATACCCTGTGGAAGTGACAAAAAGATCGATGACATGTGGACACCATTTGGCAAGTCGATAAAAACTGCAGCTAAGTAAACTTATGGTAGACAGATGAAAAGAAAGGTCAAGGCAAAAAGAGTATGGACGATTTATCCAGGCAGCAAGAAACAAGAACACTGTGAAATATATAAACAAGTACTAAAAAAAGCTAAAGTTGCAGTCACTGAAGCTAGAAACAGTCGTTGGAAGATTACAGTAACAAACTTGAAGAAAATTGCATGCCAATCAGAAACTATTCTATCGAGTTCTGAAAAGCTTATCAAAGTATAATAAAGATGGGACTTATTCTCACATAGGGAAGACATCATAGAGACTAAAAAATACTTCCCTGATGTTATTCGCGAATTCCTAGAAATTATCCGAACAAATTCAATCGAGAAGACGGTTATCGCCTTAGTAACACATGAAATCCAATCAAACCGTAAGCAAGTTTCACGTGAGCAACCAAGTGGAAAAACGACAAGTCCCAATAACATAAAGATTTACAACATCAGTCTTTAGAAAACTTCTGAAGAAGCTGATAGCATGAGCAGCAAAACGTCAAAAGTCAATTGACGACAACAGTATAACCTGGAAGAACCTACCAGTAAAGTATTAGTAGTGTCAAGAAAGACAAATAAACCTGTTAATTGGAGGGGCAGAGAAATTGCAGCGAATAAGCCATTTTAAATATCTGGGTGCAGCTCTGGAGAGTAATGGATGTATTGACAGTGACTTTAATGCTAGAATGGGAGCCACAGATTATTTTATGCTCTAAGCAAAAACTTCTTTTTCCTCTTAAACTCGTACTAGGCCAGTGGCCTGTTTTAATCACACAAAGTTGTGGTTCTATGAGCCCTCTTTCCCCATAAGTCCTTGTCCGTCAAAACTGTGGAGTTCCTTTCATACGGTTAAACAATTACCAATTACCCAGAATTGATCCCTGTCCCTGTGGAACGCCTTGACTCACTGATACTGAGCTAGATATATTATTGCCCAAACTGACAGATTGTGTTCGATTACAAATATAGCTTGTGATTAAAGAGGTAGCAGTATTACCAACCCCCAGTTATTTTAGAATCATGATAAGAGTGTCGTGATTCACCGTGTCAAATGCCTTGCTATAATCTAACAACACAAGTGCAGTGATCTGGAGTAATGAAGCAATGAATTGGTTCCACAATTAATTGACAAATATAAGAAACATCCCATGTATTGTTATGGGATGCTAAACATCAATTTCACTTTCATAGAAACAAGAAAGTAGATGCATGGGATATGACTGGAAACAATTTGAAATTGGAAGTTTATGAAGTGAAAAAAAAATTAATAGTGCACCAGCGTTTGGATTTTAATTTTTTTTTGTTTTTTAATAATACAGTCGATTACAATAACTACTGCACTTGCAACCGTTATATCTATTTAAGACATTTCTCCTCGTGACATTACACACATACAACACACATTATTAACGCACAGTAGAGCAGATATTTGCACGCACAAACAAAACGAATTGTGTATATTTTAAAATTTTCGAGAACGAACGTGTGCGCGCACAAGCCGTTCGTGCGCATAAAAATGCTCAAGTCAGTACCCAGCTTTAGGTCATTTTATAGCACATTCAGGAATTATGTAACGAATTTAAAATTCCAAGAAGGCACTGTTGTTTTAGATTCACAACGAAAGTCAGGGTTCGTCGGAATACTGATGGCGTTTCAAACATTATTAGGGATATATGATCAGCAGTCCTGTGCCGAGTACCGAATGAGGTTACTCACGAGTTTTTTTGCAAGTACTCGATTAAAGTACTCATGAGTATTTATTATAGTCCATTTACTTGACATCTGCACTGTCAGTGTCAAATTTGAAAAAAATGTCTTGACTATACCTCAAAACAATATGTTTTTTATTAGACTGTACAGTAATTTAATTGTTAAAATGTGAAAAATAGCAGTGGTGCCAACATAATGTCAGTTTGACAGTGCAGATGTCAGGTAAATGGACTATAGTTGAACACATACGAGTAAGGAGTACTTTCCCCTGATAGTGACAGGTAACAGTTCAAATTAAAGGGTTTGAATTTTTATTGTTTTGAAAAATGTCACAAAATTTCATCAATATTTAATAGATGTTCTTTTTAAATCAGCAGTGAAGAACACTAAAATCGTCACTAAAATACGAGAAGTTGGCAATGCAGTAATCCATTGTTTTACGACTTTGCAGTTGGCAGGGTGACAGACAGGTGACAAAAACGTCAACATAACCTATAATAGTTGGTTTAAAAACTATTGTAGCGTCCTTTTTTTTTTTAAATCAGCTGTCAGTGTCAAAACTTTATAAAAAAACCAGACTGTGTTACCCTAAATTCTGTACTTACCGACCAACTGTATAACAGTTTCCCCCATGTTAAATTTGAGGTTATGTGTAACATAATTGAAATATTGACCGTGCATGACCTTGAAAAACTCGACACTGCCAACCTACATTGTTTTTTTTTTTTTTTTGTAATTGTGATTAAGCCAGATCAGCAATATTTTGCTATACATGGCTGATTGATCTACTTATTTACATGTTGTATTAATAATCACTAATGGCTGCAACCGCACTAGTTTAATACTGTTTTATGATAATTGTGTTCATTGGAGTGTATTTATTCACTTGATCATTTTGCATATTATAGTGTTGCACTGATTTTTAATTATCACTGTTTTCTGGTTCGCTGGATAAGAGTAGAACATCCTGAGGAAGTTTTCGCTTGAGCCTGATATGTATATTTTGTCGTCCAGTGTTGTAGGTTATTGCACCGGTACAGTTTCTTATGTGTTTGAAATATTTTCTCGCTATGTTCTTCACATAGTCTCGTATGGTAGGTAGTCCGCTTCTCGATGAAGTTGAGTGTTGCGTATGTACCACGGTACGTTGAAAATTATTCTTAAAACTTTATTTTGCAAGGTCTGTACTTTTTTCATTTGGGTGTTAGATGCTGCTCCCCATATTTGACAGGCGTAGGTGATTACAGGTCTCAAGATGGACTCATATCAGCATGCCACATTCTGGTTTAAGTGTCGATTTTCTGTTAATAATTGGATATAGCATGCCCAGCCGAGTGTAAACCTGATTTAACTTTTTGTTTATGTGAAAAGCCCATGTGAGCTTTTTGTCCAGATAGACGCCCAAGTACTTGACGGCGTTATCATCAGGATTCCATTCAATTTGCTGATCGAAAAGAACAAGATTAGGCGGTTTAACAGGTCTGCGTAATGTAAAAATCTTTGATTCGCATTTGGTGGGATTAAGCGTAATACACCATTTGCTAAACCACTCGCTTAGTTGGTTGATGCTATTTTGTAGTTGTTGAGTTGCTAGGAGTATGTCCGTGTGTTGTGTTATAAGGACAGTATCATCGGCATACATTGCGACGGTTGAATTAGTGGGTTCAGGTAGATCACGCACGAATATATTAAACAATGTTGGTCCTAATATAGAGCCTTGAGGTACTCCGGCATTGATGTTCTTCTGTGCTAAGAAAGTGGTATTGATTCTTACAGAAAAACTTCGGTGTGCGAGGAAAGATTTAACGATGTGTAGTATGTAGCTAGGAACGTTACAGCTGACCATCTTGAAAAGAAGTCCATCTATCCAAACACGGTCGAAAGCTTGGGCGATGTCGAGGAATATTGCTACGGTATGTTGTTTATTTTCAAATCCATTTTCGATCAGTTCTGATATACGCGATAATTGCTGGATAGTAGAGTGCTGTTTACGGAAGCCATATTGAAACACAGGTAGTGTTTGGTTATCTGTGAGAAACTGAGTAAGTCGAACAAGGATAATCTTCTCTAGAAGTTTAGCTAAGGTAGATAGGAGACTAATGGGCCGATAACCGTTTGGATCTTTATGATTTTTCCCTGGTTTGGGAAAGAGAAGCACATGGGCATGTTTCCAGATATTTGGGAAATATCCAAGTCTCAAGCAGCCATTAAATACGATAGTAAGAAATGTTGTAGCTTTTCTTGGAAGATTTTTGAGAACAACGTTTGGAATGAGATCAGGTCCAGGAGACTTTTTTAAGGAAAGGCTTTTTATTAGTGACCCAATTTCGGTTGGGGTAGTAGGATCTATTAACCCAGGACTATCTGGGAACGTAGTATTTAGCTGTCTTGGAATTTCTTGGGCAAATGCTCTATTGTTTTCAGCAATTGGCGTGGCAAATGTGCCTTCTAGGTGATTGGCAAAAAGGTTTGAATTTTCTTGATCAGAAGCATAGATGTGGTTGTTGACTTCGATATTTGATATTTGAGGCTGTTGTTGTAGGATCCGTTTAGTTGCTAACCACATGGTTGGGTCTCTGGGTTGAAGACTAGTTATGTAATTTCTGTAGCTATCGAATAAGAGAAGGGGACACATGGAGAAGAAGAACAAACATGGAACTAAGTGAAATCTATAAAGAACCCAGTATAACAACGATAGTGAGGCAAAATAGACTGAGATGGCTAGGCCATATAGAAAGAATGAAGGACGACGATTGGACAAAAAAAGCATTAAACAAAGAGGCGGAAGGAAGTAATAGAAAAGGTAGACCCAAGAAATCCTGGTGGAGTGAAGTACAAGAAGATATCAAAAGTTTTGGACTCACAAACTGGAAAGAGAAGACAAAAGACAGAAGAGTATGGAAGAAAGAAATAGAAGCCATAGGCCTCAAGGCCTGAAGTGCTGTGTTATATATATATATCGAATCTATATTTATCTAAGATGCTCTTTACTTCTCGATTTGCACAATTTAGCTGTGCTTTAATCAAGGGGTCCCTTGTTCTGTTCCATATCCTCCTCAGTCTGTTTTTATTATTAATTAATTTTAAAATGCAATCTGGTGGGTTCAAAAAGTTTATTTTACGTTTGATTTGGATTTTTGTGGATTGGTTTATTGCAATTTTTATCGAATTATTGAATTGACTTATGGCAGTGTCAATATCTTCTTCTGATATAATTGAAGTAGGGCAGGTTATTGCTTTTTGCAACACTTCTCTGAACTGTTCCCAATCTACACGACCGTTTATTAATCTTGGTAACATCTGCTTGATCATGGGGGAGTTATGAAAGGTTATTAATATAGGTAGATGGTCAGATTCTAGCTCTGCAATTACCGTTTGCGATATGGGTAGGCAAAAGTTTTTAAGAAGGCAGATATCTAATATGTCGGGGCGATGATCTCTGCGGTATGGATAATGAGTTGGTTCACTAGGTGCTGAAATCTGAATGGCATAGTTTGAGAGATACATTTGGAGCCTGATGCCGCTTGGATTATTGCTATTGCAGCCCCAGAGGATATTTTTGGAGTTAAAGTCGCCAATTGCTAGTGTAGGGATATCGCTTTGGAAAAGTGTTGCAATATCTGCTTCCTGTAGTCGCTGTTTCGGTTGTTTGTAAACTGCAAAGATGTTGATGCTGGTCTTATTTTTTAGAAGTAAATTAATCCCCACTGCTTCGATATTTTGTAGAGTAGGCAGTTCAAGTAGATGAGCGCATATAGAGCGTTTTATGATTATTGCGACCCCTCCTGAAGCAAAGTGAGTTGCTCGATCTCGACGATATACAAAATATTGTGGTATTCTAAACTGTTCGTTTTCTGCTAGGTGAGATTCAGTAATAATCATAATATCGACGTCATGTCTGGCTAAGAAGGCTATAACCAACGATCTTTGGTTGGATAAACCATTAGCATTGTAATTTACAATGATGGTGTTAGATAAGAGATTGGGGGAATTATTTGCCATTAAAAAGTGAGGGAATAAGTGAAAATAAGAATGACTTGATTTCGTTGTGAAAAGGAGCCAGGAGGTCCCAGATAGACTGAATTAGATTAACAACTGATGGGGAGTTTGAGGTATTAGGAATGCAAGGCTGCGTGTCGTTAGCTGGTAAGGGTCGTCCTGCAGTAGCGTGGGCGTATGTAGTACCAGGAGTAGAAAACTTGTATATATTAGGTTCTCTTCTTGCAGTAGTTTGCTGGTTGGGGTTATTTTTCTTATTTGAATTAATAAAATATTGACAGCCTCTGTAATTGGCTGGATGTTCTCCGCCGCAGTTTATACACTGTGGTTTGACTGAAGGTATTTTAGGATACTTTGTGTAGTGATGTGATCCTGTACACTTTACGCATCTAGATGGGAGGTGACAATAATTTTTTGTGTGTCCTAGGCGCTGGCAGTTTGTGCACTGGGGTGTATCTTTACTACTGCGACGGGGCTCAACACTAATTATGCAATAGTTTAGTTTAGTTAAATTAAAAATTTCTTTGGATTTTTCATTTTTTGTTAATTCGACCGCACATATAGGAATTGGTTGTTTGTTTTTCAACAGCCTGGTGACTTTGAGTACTGTAAATTCCTTTACAGATAATTCATCTGCTATTTCCTGTGTTGTGATTGAGCCGGGTACGTTTCTTATTACTACTGATAACTTCAAGTTTTCGGGATTGCGAAAGGTGTAATATGTAATTTTCTCTTTGTTATCGTCGTAAAATTTCGTGAGTAGGCAATAATCATCCATAACAGTTAAATTAATGCGGAGTTGTGATCCGTGATTTGTTATTGTGAACTCCTTTTTTACCGTTGATTTGATATCAGAAATTACAGCTTGGCAGTTGTTAGCTTCTTGAAGAAATATCGGAGGAATTTTGCGTGGTTTAGTAGTCACATTTAGTTGTTCTGCATTGTTATCGTCGTTATTGTTAGCTGGGTCATCGTGTGCCGGGAGATAATATTTATTTTGACTGAGAAGTTCAGTGCTATTAAAGGAATACTTTTTGTTTTGATTTTCTGAGGGAGGTGAGGTATTTGGCCGTTTAGAACTGTTAGGGTTGTTCGGGCTAATTGTCTGGATGTCTTCCATGGGAGTGTCCTTGTTGAGAAGAAGTGTGGGTTTTTTGATGTATAAGTTTGCCATATTTGATAAAATATTGATAAAACTTGCGGCCTGGCGTAGCCGAAGGCTAGCCGCGTTATTAAGTTAAATTTTACTGCTTTTGGTAATAATAAATTGTATAGCACTTGTAAATAAAAAGAAGCAATCCTTACTGTGTGATAGCGATGACACGCAGGTTAAACTATTTCACGTTCAGCGCACTGATAAATCAACCACCCACGGCAAGGTCTCAGCGTGAACTCTTCAACCTACATTGTGAAACGCACTATTTGCTACTTTCAATTCGTCATACCAACTTGACTTCACTTTGGACAGCTGATTTAAAAAAAATAGACTGTATACCAAGGCACTGAAGTTCAACTTTTTATGTGGATTTAATTGCCGAGGCCCGTGGGCCAAGGCAAATACACCATATCACTCTAAAACTGAACTTAATGGGAATGAATAATAAATTAAATTCCTGTAAAATTTCAGGGGAATCACAGTCACATATATAATATGAAATCAAATATTTAGCTTCAACTGGTTTTGTATTTAATGTTCAAATTAGGGAAATTACATATTCGCAAAAATACTCGTAAAAACATTGAGTACATAATACGAGTATTAACAATAAAAAGAACTCATGAGTACTTTGAAGTGAGTACAAATTTAAAGAAAAGTATTGAGTATTTGCCCAGGACTGATGATCAGTATGTGGCAAGTGGGGTTTTAAAATTTATTCCGACATATAAACTGAACCAAGACCACCATGAACTATTTTTACTTCCTTTTACTATAAAGGAAGTATTGGATTCACCCCAAAAATTCGAAATTGAGTTTTCAACGGATCTTCACGTTTTAGAGTCTCCTGATCCCAAAAAACATATTTTTTTTCATTGGTCTGTCTGTCTGTCTGTGAACAGAATATCTCAAAAACGAAAAGAGGTATGGCGTTGAAACTTCATATATAAGTTTTGTGTACTATGTAGATGAGACAGCAAGCTTTTGAAGAAAATCGCATAACCGGAAGTAGGTGTTTACTCTTGTGATTTTTCAGTTTTTTTCGATTTTTTCAAAAACGGCTAACGATTTTTTTTAAACTTTACATTTTTCTTACATTTTTAATGTGTATTGATGTGAGATAGGTGATTTTCCAGTTGAATACTTCTAAAGTGGGTTTCTTTTGTTTTTTTTTCTATTTTTTTTATTAACTCCTATTTTAAATAAAACACCCGGTATATTATTACATTTTTGAATTCACCTTAAAATTCTAGAGAAAATTTGTCTCTTCAACTAACACTCGATTTTGTACCGTTTTTGTAGAATTTGTAATTTTTTAAAATTGTTAACAAATGCTTAAAAATTAAAAATGAAATTTTTGACTAATTATAAGATCACTGTAAAAGGAAGTTGTGTGAATGTATCACACCAGATTTTTTGGATCATCCGATCGCAAGCGGGGCATAACAATAACCCGACTTGTAGGCAATTTACGGCAGCCTATAAAAAAATTGTTATAAAAGCCGATGTGCGCGAACATGGCGCTGGGTATTCCATTCCATTACAAGAATTCAATATTCTAAATGCAAGTTCGGAAAAAGAAACATCCCCATCGTACAGATGTTGAGAAAAACATCAACGATTCTGATTTTTTTCAATGTGTGAACGAGCATGCCAATGCACTTCAATATAATTCTTTGTCCCCTTACAGCTCTGAAGTTGTTACTTACATTGCAGCGTTCGTTGCCTATAAACTGGGGAAAAAAATCAATGTGAGCTCTAAAGGGACAAAGATTTTTTGACTTCTCTAATTTGCCACATATCAAAAAGAAAACTGTGTTTTCCAAGTAAGGACGTCATACCCATTTGTATGTTATGTGAAAAAATGTTAAGGAGCAAATTAAAAACAGCAGGTTAAAATAAACAAAGTCGCTTGTGCTTGAAAGAATACAAATATTTCATCATTAGAGAGATATTTTCAACTATGATCATGAATGACATAACGCCGCTTGACAGTCATAGAGTACCCTTATTGAAAAGTGTCTGTAATGCTTATTTTAGTACCAAAATATGTAAGAATGCTATTGTTGACGAAAATGTCAGAAATATGTACAGTCGTGTGCAAATAAATCTGGGGCAGTGTTTTTTTCACATGCAGATTCAGTTAAGAATTTGAAGAATATTTCCATGGATTTCCTCTTATCAGAGAGAGTTACGGGTTTCAGTACCTGTTAAAGTTTAATGTAACTCTTTCTGATAGCAGGAAATCCATGGAGATATTCTTCAATTCTTAACTGAATCTGCATGTGAAAAAAACACTGTCCCAGATTTATTTGCACACGACTGTACACTGTACATATACAAAATTAATCTTATTTAAAGGACAATAAATAAATCATATGGAGTATTATACTTGTCATTTTATTCTACCATTTGAAGTGAAGCTTAACTTGAAGTGTTATAGAGACGAAAATTGATAAATATTCACTTATAATACCATGAGTAGTCAAAGTTATGTCGACTATTTTTATGGTGGTGTCACGAATGTCCATTGCGCTTTGGTACGATTAGGACGAGTGCCATAGCACGAGTCCTAATCCAAAGCGCAATGGACATGAGTAGTGATACCACCGCAAAAATAATCTACTTAACTTTGACTAAGAATGGTATTCGAGGGACTATTCAACGCTATAACATAGAAGCCAATCATATTGCAGACATTTGCTTTTTTCAACCAATAACAGCAGTATATCACTGAATATTGGCCACCATGCAAAATATTCACAAAACAATGTACGTACTCAAAAACTAAATAGCCTTGTTGCGAAATATCGCTTAGCAACGATGTTCTGTCCTTAGTGATATCGCTAGGTTACGTAAAACTAAACACCAACAAACTGTGTGAACAAAGTTTGGCTTGCGTTAAAAATTTTAAAATGTAGTGTTTTGGAAGTATTCCGCTGAATTTAATTGAGGATGAATATTAATTGTTGGATTATTTTTCAATAAAGTTAATCGTTATGTATTGATATTGTTAAATAGTCGTCCCAAATACCACTCGAAGTGGATATATATTTTTTAAATATTTTGCCATTTCCATAGAAATTATTGCAAATTTCACTCAACAAAATCACACTTAAATGTCACAGGCGAGTGACATTTTTGATATGATTTTGTTTCGTGAAATTTAAACGCAATAATTTACATGGAAACGGCAAAATATTTGTCAAAAATATATCCACTACTTGTGGTATTACCCTTGACTATTTAATGAACCAAACTACTTTTTCAAATTAGTTTTCAGTAAATCTAGCAACAAACTACGCAATTTCTATAGTAACAGAACACTAATATTGACTTTTTCTAATAAAAATAGCATTTGTTAAAAATAGTCACTTGAATACCTTCTAGGAAGATATATCCACTGATATTTTTTTGGTCAAGAAACGTCAGAATTCTGGATTTTCATTGGTTACTTTTTGACAGATGACAGGTGAATTGAATAGTCAAGACAATAATATCGGTAGTGAAGTAATCCATTGCTTTACGACTTTTTGTAGGCGACAGGGTGATAGGTAAACGTCAACAGACGTTAATATAACCTACAAAAGTTGGTTAAAATGTAATAATTACGCGATTTTTTGATTAAAAAATAAATCGGGCCTCGGCAACTAAATCCACATTCATGATAAAAAGCTACATTTCAGTGCTTTGGTATACAAACTACTATTTTATTTTGGACCCGTATATGTATGGGAACAAGACGCCACTGGGATATCTGAACAGAAATGGCTGATCCCGGCCGCTCTTCTGCGCAAAGCAAACTGCCAAACTCTCCGCCATTTGCCACCTTATTGCAACTTTTATAGTAAACACTCCTTCCTGACTCTACCAACTCCGGTAATTTGTCTTAACATTTTTTCTGCGACTGTTATGAAATTTCAACTTTTCAACTGTCAGCAATGGTAACATGCAGTAAAATAACGTTTTTCAATGCTGTGTTGCAAATTTGTATGATAACATAACCTAGAATATCTAAAACTTTCATCTCTGTTACGATAATAGAAATTTTTTTGTATGTAACACGAACAAAAAGTGTGTTCATGCTGCACTCAATAAAAAATTATTTCAAACATCCAATTTATGCAAAAAGAGATGCTCGTAGCAAAGATTTCATTCATAACACCATCGGAAAAATGTTGCCAGCGTTTGTATGGTTTACAGAATTCACTCATGCTCGTTCTGTATCACAACTTATGTCGGGAACGTCCCATTTCCCAACCTTGTTATGACAATAACTACTGTATTAGAATGGTTCATTAGAAACAGATTTATAATGAGCAGGCAATGATTAAGAGCCTCGATAACAAAATAAGTGAATTCTAGTTGTAGTAAATAAGACCATTTACCATTTGATAAAAATGTAGTGTTTTAAAGTTGGTTTTAAACGTTTGCATTTGAATGCTTTCTTGTTGTTAAATGTGTTTATAAAAGTAGGGTTAGGTACGTTTTGTGATATGTTCACAATGAACTCTTCAGCGCCGCCCAGGACATAAAGACTTTTTGAACACCCGCTATTTTACTGATACAAAACATGATGGTACATGCACATCCTGCTGAACTGTTTAACGTCAATGATGTTTGCCACACAATTCAGCAGGCCGTGGGTACACATATCACTATTGTACTTGTTGCATTTCAGTTACTTTTATGGCAAATAGTATTCGAACCTTTTCCAATTCATTGAATTATTATGTTCCGCACAATTTTAGGCAACCTATAGGTATAATTTCATAGTGAATCGCAATTATATTAAATTCTATCGATTATTAAAATGTCTATTATAATAAAAACCATCCAAACAAGATCAACTCAATTTTTAACTGCCAATGAGCGTTTTCATTAACAAATTCAAACAGGAATGCTTGGTGTTTATGAAGAAGCCTGTTATGAAGAAACTGTTGTTGTGGAAAGTTGTGTAAGCACTGTTAGGTCTGCGAAACATTGTGCTTGAAACTATTTGAGACATCAAAAATTTGCTATTGGAAAAGTGCCGTATCAAGTATGTTATCCAAGAATAGTTTCGCCAACAGACTACAATTTTTCAAGAACAGGATTTATAACTTTGTGAAGCAATCGCAGTTATGTCTTAATGCCTGTGGAAGTTTTTTTAAATAGTCTGTTAGGAAAAATTTGATAAGGCCTAAACTTGTTTTATTCGAATTAGCCTTGTGTTACTACCCTTCGGCTTCCAAAGGATAATTCATTTTGAATTTTTGTTTTTGTCTAGTAAGCCTTGAGAAAAATGTAAAATCTGACAACGAATTAAATTAGTCAGTAATAAGGAAATTCTTCCGATTTAATCAGTTTTGTAGCAACTCTTGCTCTTTTTATATTTTAGAAGACCGACTTATTTGAATGTTTAATAGCAAGAGTTGGAAATTTCCTTTGTTTTCTTGAAATTAAGTTTGCTACACTTAACTGCTTCCCATTGCAGATCGCTTCATTTTAGAAAAAATTTGGAACTCTGAATTGAAATTCTTTTTACAAATCAGAAATAAATTTTTCCGAGTTAAGCTGCCACATATTTTACCATAAAAAAACTAAGCAAATGACAATTGGAGAAAACCAATCGAACACATACATTACACGAGGAGCCTTACCAAATTTAACTCGAATATATTCGTGAGGATCCACAGTCCAAAGCTCCTCATCTTCGGCGGAATAACTCATTATAGGAAAGGATGATCGTGGGCATATGGGGTTTAAGTAGGCGCCAAGTATGGGCATGCGACACAGCCTGATTCAAATAGTTGAGGGTTTGCTGGATGACCCGTGGGGGTAACCAAGCCTTGTTGCGGTAAGCGTCGAGCAGCCGCAGCAGAACTTCCAGGATCCCACCGCTAAAAGTCTGCAGATACCACTCTGCAAACTCGTTGTACTCCTTGGTCACGTTACCTGGGGAGCCGTACCGCTCAAACATGCGGTACAAAATGTGCAGGGCCCACTTTTTGCATTTCCACCAGGGCAGATCCGGACGCTCGTCTTCGTCTGGCTGGAGAGCTGCAGGGGGCACGGGGCGCTCGGCCACTTGCCTGCACACCTCCATCCATTGGGTGAAAGCTTCTCGACTAATTAAATTTAATGGCAGAGTATATTGGGTTAGAGCAAAGTAGATCTTTAAGGCTTCTTTTTGCAGCAGCACGGCGTGCTCGGAGGGATCTTGCAGTAATCGGGCTACTAATTGGTAGAGTTGTGGCAGCAATAGGTTCATTGCTTCGTGCAGGGGCCCTCGTTCCTCCGCTTTCTTATATTCGAAGTTTTTCACCAGCTGATACAGACATAATAAAGAACCGTGCCAACCGCTAGCTTCGGATTTGATAAGTATATGCTAATCTGCAAGGTTTGATTTCAGTTCAAAGAACGTGAGTTGCTTAACAATAGGACCGTAATATCCAGAAAATAAGAGACATTTTAAAATAAGGCGCATCAATTTTTTTCTTATTAGAAACATGCCAAATAAAACATTTCAAAAGTAGAACATGTCCTCCTTTTCCCAGACATCTGGTAACCCTACTCTAACATACCTTGTCTACAATTTGTGTCCATCTACCAGGAAAGTCGTGTTTAACTTATTATTGACGCAAGTGCAAAGCTGAGTCCGTATCAAGTCAGGGGCATGTACTACCGCATCGACGATGCTTTCTCTGATCAGTGACCGGTCTTGCTCATGCAAAGAGAACGGCATGGCTTGTCCAGGCTCAGCTTCTCGGTCATGCCAGTTTTGTGAAATTAGATTTTTCAGATAGATAGCACCGGCCTGTCTGACTGGCATTTCGCAGTCATTCATCATGACTACTTGCAGTAACGAAGGCGCGAAACCGATGATTTTGTGTATCTGTCCAAACAAAAAATAATGAGCAAAAGTGGGACTACGTGGAAGGCAACAAAAAGTGCATGCAGGAAGCACATGTTTTTTCCAACCTGAGCTAATTGTTCCTCCGCCTGCTGCCGCTGGTTTGGGTCAATGGTCGCCCGCAGCAAGTCTATTAATTTCCTGGTGTCCATCTTGCTCTAAAATATAAAATTTACACTTTAATTTAACTAGTGTATTCACAATTAAAAATTTTGACGAGAAGCAATCCCGTACCAGCTACCTCTGGCATGGTTGCCAACAAAGAACTGCTTCGAGTTTGTTTCGCACTAAATGCTACGGGGAAAAACAAAAATCACTATAGAATCCATAAATTTAATAATACATATTACCCATTCTCAAAATTCCTGCACTGTCAATGTCAATTTTTTAAATATTTGGTGAGTGTATCTAGAAATTACAGTTTTTTTTTTGGAATGTACTTCAGATCTAGTGATTTCTAGTAATATTTAAAGCTAGATTATGTTACATGTGTCAAAAGTTTTTCCTTGCAATAATTAATTGTAGCCTTTTTCCCCTTTTCAATAATAAAACCCTTTTTCGTTTTTGTTCCATTGCAATTGAAATGTATGCACAAAAATTAAAGAATTTTGGAAATTATTTTTTACAAGAAAGTGTGTACATGCGTCAAGTTCGTTAATTTCAAAATTTCACTGCTGCCAAAATCAGCAAGCAGAAGTTCCAAAACATAATTTAAACAAGGTACCAACTTGACAGCGTTTTGACAGTTTACGAGTTTTGTGAATAGATAGTATATGATAGAATCATACATTTTTTGCAATTCCATGTATAGGCAAATTTTAATTCTTTGAAATGGAATAAATTATTTACATTGCACGCCATAAAGCCCAAGAAAGTTGAAAATAAACTTTCGATACGGTTTCTAATTGTATTTTGTAATGTCAAATCAAATATGAAACAACCAAACAAATAACAAATATAAATGTTAGTTAACTTTAGATACTATTCTAACGGGTGTTCATAAACAGTCGTCATCCCAGTAGGTTTGACTTCAGAAACGTATGTCTATTAAAATTGAGAAAATATGCGCTATAACAGTACTCAATGACGTTTCATTGTGTTGCACGAATTAATCAAAGACATAACATTTTGTTTTTCAAAGCAACTGGGATGACGACTGTTTATGAACACCCGTTAGTTTCATTACGCAAAAGAATTTAAAAAAATCTATATTCACACAACTTCCTTTTACAGTGATCTTATAATTAGCCAAAAATTTGATTTTAATTTTTAAGCATTTGTCAAAAATTTTCAAAAATTACAAATTCTTCAAAAACGGTACAAAATAGAGCGTTAGTTGAAGAGACCAATTTTCTCTAAATTCTTAAGCTGAATTCAAAATGTATTAATATACCGGGTGTTGTATTATGAAAATTGGAGTTAATAAAAACACAAAGAAACCCATTTTAGAAGTATTCAACTGGAAAATCACCTACTTCACATCAATAAAACACACATTAAAAATGTAATAAAGTGTAAAATTTAAAAAAAATCGTTAGAGCCGTTTTTGAATAAATCGAAAAAACTGAAAAATTACAAGAGTAAACACCTACTTCCGGTTAGCATATTTGAGTTCGCTCGATGCTACAGCGCAGTCCGTGAATGCCAGACTCTGATTGGTCCGGTGTGCGCAGCGCAATGCTTGGTCAGTGCCTCGTTTTCCTTTATGTAGGCAATTCTGTAGGCAATAAGTAAAATGATTGTTCAATAGATCTAATACCTGCTTTTGTTTACACCCGGACTAGCTCTGATACGTATCTACTCATCTACTGTCAACACCTAATTGCAACTTAAAATTGAGTAACATTCCAAAAGAATATGAACATAATACAATTGAAAACAAAATATAGGTTATAACAAAAATAAATTTTTATAGATCTTTTGAAGTACATCAATACAAACTGCAGCAGCTTTGCAAGAAAATAATATAAGCAACGACTCCAACAAGTATTAAAAAACGACGAAATTCAAAATAACAAATAAGTATAACTACTTATTTATTGTTTCATACAATTCAGCATAAGTAGTTTCTGAATAGGATGATTTCTTAACACCAAAACAGGGTAAATCTTGTCTGTTCATCTATAGATAGATAGATATTTATTGGTGCTAATATGCAACAAGTGCACTTACGTAAGTAAAAAAAAAAAGATTACAATAAAATTAAAACTAATAAGAATCATCGGTTCAAATTCAAACGTCATTTAAGAAGGACGCGAAGTTGGCGACCAATCAGAGCCCGGCAACCCCGGTTCGCGCTGTGGCATCGAGCGAACTCAAATATGCTTCCGGTTATGCGATTTTCTTCAAAAGCTTGCTGTCGCATCTACATAGTAGGTACACAAAACTTATATATGAAGTTTCAACGCCATACCTCTCTTCGTTTTTGAGATATTCTGTTCACAGACAGACAGACAGACAGACAGACAAACAGACAGACCAATCAACAAAACATGTTTTTTTAGTTCAGGAGACTCGAAAACGTGAAGATCTGTTGAAAACTCAATTTCGAATTTTGGGATGACTTCAATATACTGCTTTTATCGTAAAAAGAAGTAAATAGTTGAACCTTCTAAGCCTAGTGTTGCCAGACGCCTTTAAAGTTTTGCTTAGGATAAAATATATGTTATAAAAAATTTTTTATAGATAATAATTATCGACCTTAATAGTATATTAAATAACGAGAACGGTAAGAGATTTTACCGTTCGAAGGCAATTCTTTGGAAAAAGAGCGAAGCGACGACTCCAATTATTGTCTGAGAACGGTAACTCTTAACGTTCGACGTGCTTATAACATTTTTTGAACGAGCGAAATACATCGAAATGATCCAGGTGATATGGCACACATCACTAGGTAACGAATTTGTTATTGGTCAAATAAAATTTCATAAAATTGTGCAGGTAAAACTAATTGTGATTGTTTTCTAAAAAGTATTTTTGCTGTTCAGTTTTTAAATCGATAAGTAATTTTGCTGTCGTCGTAGTTATAACAGTAAGTAAATTCCATTTACTATCATGGAAACACCTATGGTAAATAGTCAGAAATGGCCGATAGTGCAAAAAATTGTTAATCTATAAAATTTTTGAAATTACCCGAATAAAGATATAATTAAAATTCTAGATATTAAGTAATCAAAGTATAAGGCCTATATAGTAACAGTTTTAAATTATCCGACACTTCGTCCATGCCTCTTTATGAAACAGAAGATTGATCTTCAGCCATTCCTCTTCTACTTTTACTTCCTTTAACAATAAATTGGATTCACCCCAAAAATTTGAAATAAAGCTTTTAACAGATCTTCACGTATTAAAGTCCCCTGAACCCAAAAAATATGTGTTTGTTCATTGGTCTGTCTGTGTGTGTGTGAACAGAATATCTCAAAAACGAAAAAAGGTATGGCGTTGAATCTTCATATATACGTTTTGTGTACTATCTAGATGCGACAACCAGCTTTTTAAAGAAAATCGCATAATCGGAAGTATAGTGTTTACCCTTGTGATTTTTCAGTTTTTACGATGTTTTCGAAAACGGCTCTAACGATTTTTTTCAAACTTTACATTTTTATTGCATCTAAAATAGGTTTCTTTTGTTTTGTTTTCTTTTTTTTATTAATTCCTATTTTAAATAGAACACCGGCATATTATTACATTTTAAAGCTTAAAATTTTAGAGAAAATTTGTCTCTTCAACTAACGCTCTATTAAGGTCTACACATTACTCTTTTGCTTTGACGTAACAATTTTCTCTCTTTATTTAACTATAAGGAACTGGACTAAACAAAAAATCTGCAGGTTTTGGGACCGCTTTAAGCATGGCTTGTTTTATGATACTGTCAGTGTGACATTTGTCCAAAATTACAGTGGAATAACGCGCAATAACAAGCAAGCAAGCCATCCTAAAATCTTACTTTAAGCGTTAGGGACTCCTTCTAAGAGGAAAAACGTCGCATTAAATAGGTCAAGGATGTCTTGGTTTGAATAATGTGCTATTTAGAGCATCCCTTACATTAAAGGTTAGGTATATGTCAAATTCATTCTAAAATCTACTACCTGCGATCTAAATGATCTTTTTGAATTTCAATGCAATATAAGACATACGTTTTAAACGCTATGTTTTGTTATTTCTGACGTCACAAAAAAAGGGTAATGTGTAGACTTATGTAAGGTACTATATTTATACGAGCAAGCTCGTCCGCCATTTTGAGTTACTGGAACTGGCGGCAAATTCAAATTCTAGTTACTTTCCAAATAGCATACGGTAAGTCGGAAAAACAACGATCATGTCATTTAAATTTATCAGTCTTAAAAAAGATAGGTTTTTAAACAAATAAAAAGAAAGCAGAAAAAGTCGAAACGAAACACTGTTAGCTAACACGTACGTGGTTCAAACTAGAGAACTTTAATACTATAAGCCTATAAGCCGACCTTTTTGCGACAAAGTTGGCTATGATTTTTTCTTTTCATGTTGGACTACCTGATTCGATGATGTAGGGGATGCAACTTTTTTTTCTGTCAGTGTCAATTCGACATTTTCTTGCCACCACATTGCCAGATTAATTATTTTAATATTTGTAAAAAAATAAATGATTTATCAAATGTGTAAAAAATAATTTGAATTTCCGTCAAAGGAAAAGTCAAAATGCCCAAAATAATTTTGTTACAACCAAAAATTTCCATTAAACGATGCTACTTCCAATTTAAAAAGAACAGACCAAATTTAAAAGAACGCGAGTTGATGTGGAGACTAGAGAATATCCGGCAACAATGTACCTATTCAGAAAATATAACCTTAAACTGAAAACAACCTAACCTAACACAAAAAGTGTCAATTTCCATTAGGGAGTTTAGTTACCACAGAGGTACTGCCAACAAAATTACTATATGGTCATAGCACAGTATAAGCATCAATTGATGTTTATACTGTGGTCATAGCCTCACCTGACCCAAAAAGATCGTGAACGGTTTATACCAAGAACACTATACTAAGGACACGCAACTCCCGTTTCGAAGCGGACCGCTAAAAGCTGACAAGTAAGGCGGCCGTGGTGTACAATTATTCATTCACAAAACTCGTGAACTGTCAATGTCAAACATTTGCTGAGTGTAACTGGAAATTCGGACCATGTTTTAACAATTAATAACACACTTGAAATACACTCCATTGGATTAACAACCGTAAACTGACTTTTAACCGCGATTACAGGTTAATTTAGCTCGCTTCCAACTCTCGAACGACAGTACACGCTGTCGACAGCGCCGCGACGGCTATCCCCGACAGAAGGGCCGCTTTTATATACAGCCGTCATAGGAAGTTGCATCTCCTTAGTATAGTCTTCTTGGTTTATACCTTAGTTCAAACAACAGTGACGAGTGACAGAACTCAATAGAACTGACAGATACAGTTGACAGCACAGAACAACACCTACACACTGTATATAGATTTAATAACCACACTTGGATGAAGTCTGTAATTATAATTTTTCTCCAACCACACGAATAAGACGCCATATTGTCGAATAATTTTGTATAAAAAGTAAGTCATTTCGGGATGTTCACCAATTACCTTGGCAACCGTACACTTTTCGATTCATATTTGCACTAGTACAAAAATGGTCGCAAGATAGGGTTTTACATTGTAAATTTTAAATAAAAAACAAACGCTTCGGCAATATTCGGCAATCGCCGTCGTTATTGTTTAATTTTCCCGTATAGTTTTTGTTTATTTGCGCCATGACAGTTCTACAATATAACCTACAATGTTTGATTCTAAATAATAAGTCATATTACCGAATTTATGAGTAGTTGGAGAAAAAATAGTATGTTTCATTCGTGCAAAAAATGCGTTTTCGGGACGCGTAAGACTCGCCGGACTCCGCTGCGCGTCGTCCGGCGATCTGTCTTACTTGTCCCGAAATCATGCATTTTTTGTACTAATGAAACAAATAACTATAGCATCGTAATGGAATGCACCAAGATTTAAATCAGCATGCATTGTTCGTCTGGATCGAGCAGTACGTACTCCAACGGTTTCTAGTCTTGCTTGGTTAACAGACGACAGAACGCACGGTTACAGGTCAGCGTAGCCAATGGCTTGGCGCTAAAATCCCTGTGACAGAAAATCTAGTGGGATAAGCTTGCCTGGTTAATAAAGCACTTTAGACTTATGTATTCAGCCATAGATGAGCCTAGAGTCCCTGTATATAGGTTATATACAGGGACTCTAGATGAGCCCTGCGTCATTGTTACACGAAGTTAGAACAGAAATTGTTTTCTCTATGCGTCACTCTCGTTATTTACGAGTGCGACAAGGATAGCATTACATTAGCACGCGACAAGGTGTTTGGGAATGGATTTGACTAGCGCAGTATGTGTCTGTAAAATACAGTGTTGTCGACCTTAATTATAAATCCCTAGATTAAGTGAAGATATTATCAGTAAATAGTAAAAAAACTACATATATTAGTAAAACTATTTGGAAAAAATGGGTGCTATTAATACGAAAATTATACATAAATTAGGTCAATTTTCAGGATTATTTATACTCTTTCGCAGATTTTTGTAATAAAAACCGGAATTATAGGGAACATTGTTTGTATCCATAAACATATGATAAACATCTGATCTGCCCTTCACATTTTTTATGTTATGTGTCTTATACACGCTTTTTGACAGTTTTGTAGAAGTTCACTAACAATAAGCAGCAGTTCTTTCCAGGATTAATAAAAAGTGTAATTTTATGCATTAATAACTAGGTATGTCATGCAAGACAAGACATTGCGCACAGTTTCGGAAATTGTTGCTGAATTTATTGAACTATTTCGAGAAGGAAAAAACGGTGAGCATTTACTTCCATTATCTTGTGTGCAGGAGGTATGACAAGTAAATTTATTATTTATGATCTTTTGTACAATTGTTTGTCTATTGCGGCGAGCGACTGAGACTTTAAGAATTAGTATGTCTACTGTTAAAAAGGTGAAGACTCGTAGAAATAACCAACTAGTTTTATCTAGTCCTGGTATCTACAAAGTGATCCTGCAAGAAATCGAAAACTACAGACCTACCATATTCTTCTAAACTGGTCATCAGAGAAACTATATATGTATAAGATGCACAGAGAAAGTATGGCGTATGATGTTTATTTGATTTTATAAACTCTATTTTTATATTTATTTCAGAAAGAAAAACATATTACTCTCAATTATTTAAATTATGAGCTTCAGGAGCAACATATTATAATATAGGCAGAAGCAGTTTACACATTGTTTTACACGACGTTGAATTTAAATTTTTCAAAGAAGAGCACTTCCAGCGTACCACCACAACCAACAGCCAAACAACCTGACCACCTACGCTGCACACCAACATCGAACGATTTCTACAAATGAACTTAGTGTCTGAGAAACTAAGAAGAAAATTAATCAGTTAAAACTTCGAAAAGCAGCTGGACCAGATAGCATACCATCTGAGCTATTCAGTTTCTACTCTTCTAGCACGGCACATTTACTGCACCCACTTAAACAACTATTTCGAACATCAGAAGAATACCTACAGAGTGAAAGGACGGTCTCATTATCAGACTGCTAAAGAAAGTTAATCTGGGTTTGTTGCAATTGACAAAAGATCACTCTTCTTAACCATCGAACCCACCCTTCGCAATGAGCAAGCAGATTTTAGCCTCCATGGCTTAGTATGGTTACATCCTAACAGCTCATCGAATACTTCCTTTTCTGTTGGGTTCCATCCGCGTACGTTCCAGTAACCAAAACTCATGTACTGTTTTCGCAGGTTTCATCTTCTTAAACAATTTCTATCCCTGTTGCGACGCATTATTAATGTGATTCTAATTAGGTGCTTAATAATATTTAAGTTGATTTAAATTCTAAATGGATTTTGGTGTAAAAACTTCTAAACCTTATTAGTCAATTATAATAAAATAAAATTTAATAAATATTATTGAAAAATATTATTTGCTTAATACCAATTAAAATCTAAAAGAAATCTAGAATCATATACCTAACCTCAGAAAATCATCTTGAATGTCAGCTCTGCAAATGTCAGTAAATTATCAAACTATGAATTCTGATTTGATTAGACATTTTTAAATCTTATACCACACAGACAGCATATATGACCAGGGCTCTTCTTTCGTCGGATGCATAGTATTTTATACGGTACTGGGGTGTGCACGACGTCTATAAATATAGTCAGCGGTATAGAACTGAGTACCTGTTGTCCCAAGACGGGAAAAGTACCTCTAAAATAGCTCAAAATATTGCGAAGGACTCTGGCAGTGTCACATACAGCTTCCAAATTAGATAATAAACGCGATATTGGCACTTATAAAAGCTATTCGGCACGTTTAAATGCATTTGACTACGAAACCAATAGAACGAAAATTTTAATTATGGTGGTTATAAAAATTAGGTATTACGATTTGCATTAGATACGCTACTGGAGTGTGCACAACGACTATAATTATAGTCAGCGGTGTAGAAGTG
This sequence comes from Agriotes lineatus, assembly GCA_940337035.1. Lineage (NCBI taxonomy): Eukaryota > Metazoa > Arthropoda > Insecta > Coleoptera > Elateridae > Agriotes > Agriotes lineatus. Next base: position 16,551 of record CALNHX010003425.1, on the reverse strand, counting down.
ACTAACTGTTGTCCCAAGAAGGGGAAAGTGCGTCTCAAATAAATGAAAATATTGCAAAGCGCTCTCGCAGTGTCACATACAGCTTCCAAATTAAATATAAACGCGATATAGGCACTTATAAAAGCTATTTGGCACGTTTAAATGCATTTGAATACGAAATCAATAGAACTAACATTTTAATTATTGTGGTTATAAAAACTCGGTATTACGATTGCATTAGATACGCTACTTGAATGTGCACGACGTCTATAACTATATTCAGCGGTGTAGAAGTGATTAACTGTTCTCCCAAGGCGGTGAAAGTGCTACAAAAATATCTGAAAATATTGCGAAAGGTTCTCGCAGTGTCACATACAGCTTCCAAATGAGATATAAATGCGATATTGGTACTTATAAAAGCTATTCGGCACGTTTAACTGCATTTGAATACGAAACCAGTAGAACGAAAATTTTAATTATGGTGATTATAAAAATTCGCTACTAAGATTGCCTTATATATGTTGCTGGAGTGTGCACGACGTCTATAAATATAGTCAGCGGTTTAGAACTGTTGTCCCAAGACGAGCCAAATGCGTCTAAAATAGCTGAAAATATTGCGAAGGGCTCTCGCAGTGCGTCACGATAAAGAAGCTGACCTGCGATTAATTAGATAAAATAATCAATGGTAGTAAAAATCGCAGATTAACCTCCTTAAAGTAAGTACTACACAGACGCTCTGAACATTTTCACTTACCGCACAAGCTGAACTAACTCAAATTCGGCGATATGGTCGTGGGTTCAAACCACCAGCTGTGTACCCTGCAAAGTCTTCAAAAAAAGATAGATTGCCAGAAATCAGATGATTTTGAATAATATAATTAACTACAAGTTGCTAGCATTTATTTATTAACTACTAAATAATCTTGTAGTCTATAATGGTCACTCAATATTAAATAATTAAAATAATTTGATCATAAATAATGTAATAATAATAGAAATGTGCAAATTAATTGAAGGTTGCAACATGCACCAAGATCAAGAACCCCTTTTGGGTTATTAAATTAATTGTAACCACAAGGTAATAACGAGTGATATGCATATCGCTGTCATTTAATAAAACCTTTCTGTTCAGGCTATTGAAAGCAAAAAACGTGAATGCCCCTTTTACAAAGGTTTAATTACACATACAAATTGTAGCTTCAAATATTAATCGTGATTAAATATACGCATTTAAGCTTCAAATATTAAAAATAATTGAATGTATGAGTTTGAACTTTACATGTTAGTAATAATGAAAAGTACAAATTTAAACTTTAAATATTGATAATAATAATTAAATGTACGAATTTAAATTTCAAATATCGTTGATAATTAAATATATAAAGTTTACTTCTGGAATAGCCAGCCCGAATCTGCTTGAAAGCAAAGAGTCCGTCCAGTTTTATTGTAGTATAACCACAAAACTATCACTAATCTCCAACGCCGATAAGTTGCTGTTAGACAAAAGCTGGCCGGGAGCTGCTATACCCAGTGGTTAAAAGCGCCGTGAATGCGTCAGTAATTGCAGCGTAGCCATTTCCAAACTGCAGGAGCAAGACAGCAACCTTGCTTCCAAGATTAAATTCTTGGTTAAAACTGTCAATTAAGAGCTGAATCAAAACTATCAATTAAGAGCTGAATCAAAACTATCAGCCCTTCAAAATTCATCGTCGTGACGTAATAAAGCACGAACGGGACCGCTTCGTCGAGTTGGAGGAAAATTATCCCAGCGCATTCGGATTACTAACGAAGACAGCTGGACGCTGCGACCTCACGATAAGCGCGCGCAAGTTTTCGGGTTTCCCAGATATTTGTATGAATTGAGAGAACAGGTAAATTGGAATAATTCGAAATACGAGCTGATTATTATACAAAGACAATATACAGGCTGGTCCTGAAATAATTGGTATGTGGAGAAAACATTTGAGCGAAGCCAAAAAATGGTTTCAAGTGCCACATACAGCTTCCAAATGAGATATAAATGCGATATTGGCACTTATAAAAGCTATTCGGCACGTTTAAATGCAATTGAATACGAAACCAGTAGAACGAAAATTTTAATTATGGTGGTTATAAAAATTCGGTACTACGATTGCCTTAGATAAGTATATTGCTAGAGTGTGCACGACGTGACGTCTATAAATATAGTCAACGGTTTAGAAGTGATTAAATGTTCTCCCAAGGTGGTGAAAGTGCTACAAAAATAGCTGAAAATATTGCGAAGGGCTCTCGAAGTATCACATCCAGCTTCCAAATTAGATATAAATAAGATATATATATATATATATATATATATATATATATATATATATATAATCAAAAAACCTTTTTACCCTAAGGTGTAAGGTAATACATGTCATAACACATAAATAAGATATTGGCACTTATTAAAGCTATTCGGCACGTTTAAATGCATTTGAATACGAAACAAATGAAACGAAATTTTTTATTATGGTGGTTATAAAAATTCATTACTACGATTGCCTTAGATATGCTACTGAAGTGTGCACGACGTCTATAAATATAGTCAGCGGTGTAGAAGTGATTAACTGTTTTCTCATTACGAGGAAATTGCGTCCAAAATAGCTGAAAATATTGCGAAGGGCTCGCGCAGTGTTACGTACAGCTTTAAAATTAGATATAAACGCGATATTGGCACTTATAAAAGCTATTTGGCACGTTTAAATGCACTTGAATACGAAATCAATAGAACGAAAATTAGAATTATTGTGGTTATAAAAATTCGGTATTACGATTGCATTAGATACGCTACTTGAGTGTGCACGACGTATATAAATATAGTCAGCGGTGTAAAAGTGATTAGCTGTTATCCCAATACGAAGAAATTGCATCTAAATTAGCTGAAAATATTGCGAAGGGCTCTCGCAGTGCCACATACAGCTTCCAAATTAGATATAAAAGCGATATTGGCATTTGTAAAAGTCATTCGTCACGTTTAAATGCATTTGAATACGAAACCAATAGAACGAAAATTTTATTTGTTGTGTAGTCTAGTTCGTTATTACGTTTGCGCAAGATATACACCTGGGTTGAGCACAATGCCTGTACATATAGTCAGCGGTTTATAATTGATTAACTGTGGTTCCTCGGCAGGAAGAGTGCTTCTAAAAATGCACAAAATAATTCTTAGGTGTCACGCAATGTCACCTACCGATTGCAAACTACATATAAAAGCATTAATAATACCTGCAAACGCTTTTTGACACGTTTGAATCGTTTTGAATACCAAACAAATAGAACGAACATTTTATTTGTTATGTAGTCTAAAAGTTCGTTATTACGTTTGCTTAAGTTATACAACTGGGGTTTGCACAATGCCTATAAATATAGTCAACGGTCTATAATTGATTAACTGTGGTTTCTCGACAGGAAGAGTGCCTCTAAAAATGCACAAAATATTTCTTAGGTGTCACGCAATGTCACCTATCGATTGCAAACTATATATAAACGCATTAATAACACCTGCAAACGCGTTTTGACACGTTTGAAATGCTTGGAATATACAGTTTTCAATCGGTAGGTGACATTGCGTGACACCTAAGAATTATTTTGTGCATGTTTATAAGCACCCTTTTTGTCGAGGAATCACAGTTAATCAATTATAGACCGTTGAGTATATTTATAGGTATTGTGCACACCCCAGTTGTATATCTTCCGCAAACGTAATAACAAACTTTTAAACTACACAACAATTACCAATTTTGTTATAATTGTTTCGTACTCAAAGCAATTCAAACGTGTGAAAAAGCGTTTGCTGGTATTATATATGCTTTTATATATAGTTTGTAATCGGTAGGTAACATTGCGTGACACTTAAGAATTATTTTGTGCATTTTTAAAAGCACTATTTTTGTCGATGAACCACAGTTAATCAATTATAGACCGTTGAGTATATTTATAGGCATTGTACACACCCCAGTTGTATATCCTCTGCAAACGTAATAATGAACTTCTAGACTACACAGCAAATAAAATTTTCGTTCTATTTGTTTCGTATGAAAAGCAATTCAAACGTGTCAAAAAGCGTTTGCTGGTATTATACAGGGACGGCCATAATTAGGTACCCGATTTGAAGCGTTCGTAATTGTTTTATCTGACAGCTTTTGTTAGTTTACCTTTGACGTTTCTCCAGTGCACATATTCAAGTTTTATTATGAATCGATACACACTAGAGGAACGTGCAGAAATAGTAATTTTATTTATTAAAATCAATGAATCGGTTATTTCAACACAACGAAATTTTCGCCGAAATTATCCTCACCCTCCTGCTCCAACTGGAAAGACAATACGCCGTTTATGTCAACAATTTCGGCGTAGTGGGACAACGGCTGATGCAAAGCATATTGGACAACCACGAACAGGACGCTCAATTGAAAATATTCGGCGTGTAAGAGAAAGCATTGCAGAAGATCCAAGAACGTCGACAGAAAGACGCGCCACAGTGTTGGGCATGTCTCGGACGTCCCTGAGGCGAATTTTGAAGTTAGATTTGCACGCATTTCCATACAAAATCCAGGTGGCACAACAGATTCTTCCCAGAGACCATCAACAACGCCTGCAATACTGTCACAGTCTCCTAAACCTTAACGACAATATTGACGATTTTCCACATAAACTGATTATGACCGACGAAGCTCATTTTCACTTAAGTGGATTTGTAAATAAGCAGAATTACCGCTACTGGGGTACAGAAGACCCTCGTATTCTTCAGGAAAGACCACTACACCCTTCACGAGTCACTGTTTGGTGCGGCGTCTTTGCCCAAGGTGTAATTGGTCCATATTTCTTTGAGGACGATGAAGGCACTGCTGTTACTGTCAACGGACAGCGCTGTAGAGCAATGCTGAATAACTTTTTGTCACCTCAGTTGGAAGTCCTACGACTGGAGGATATGTGGTTGCAACAGAACGGTGCGACTGCGCACACATCCAGAGAGACAATGGTCATGTTGCGCAACATGTTCCCTGCGCGATTAATTTCTCGATTTGGCGACTTAGCGTGGCCTTCGAGATCGCCAGATCTTTCGGTTGCTGATTTCTTCTTATGGGGCTATCTCAAAGGAAAGGTATACGCCAATAACCCTCAGACGTACAGCAGCTGAAACGTAATATCCGTCAAGAAATAGAGGAACTAACGCCAAATGACTTGACTCGAGTTATGGAACATGCCGTAAAAAGAGCTGAGATGTGCATCACAGTTAGAGGCGGTCATTTGACTGACATCATCTTTAATCGAGTTTAGGCTTAAACTTTAAATACAAATAAATGTCCTACCCATATTTTTTTGCTTTTTATTTCCTTGCATTGTACACGGCCGCTACTTAAAATCGGGTACTTGATTATGGCCGTCCCTGTATATGCTTTTATATATAGTTTGCAATCGGTAGGTAACATTGCGTGACAGCTAAGAATTATTTTGTGCACTTTTGGAAGCACTCTCTTTGTCGAGGAACCATAGTTAATTAATTATAGACCGCTGACTATATTTATAGGCATTGTGCACACCCCAGTTGCATATCTTCCGCAAACGTAATATTGAACTTTTAGACTACACAACAAATAAAATTTTCGTTCTATTTGTTTCCTATTCAAAGCAATTCAAACGTGTCAAAACGGGTTTGCAGGTATTATTAAAGCTTTTATATATAGTTTGCAATCGGTAGGTAACATTGCGTGACAGCTAAGAATTATTTTGTGCATTTTTAAAAGCACTATCTTTGTCGATGAACCACAGTTAATCAATTATAGACCGCTGACTATATTTATAGGCATTGTGCACACCCCAGTTGCATATCTTCCGCAAACGTAATATTGAACTTTTAGACTACACAGCAAATAAAATTTTCGTTCTATTTGTTTCGTATGCAAAGCAATTCAAACGTATCAAAAAGCGTTTGCAGGTATTATATATGCTTTTATATATAGTTTGCAATCGGTAGGTAACATTGTGTGACAGCTAAGAATTATTTTGTGCACTTTTGGAAGCACTCTTCCTGTCGAGGATCTACAGTTAATCAATTATAGACCGCTGACTATATTTATAGGCATTGTGCACACCCCAGTTGCATATCTTCCGCAAACGTAATATTGAACTTTTAGACTACACAACAAATACAATTTTCGTTCTATTTGTTTCCTATTCAAAGCAATTCAAACGTGTCAAAACGCGTTTGCAGGTATTATTAAAGCTTTTATATATACTTTGCAATCGGTAGGTAACATTGCGTGACAGCTAAGAATTATTTTGTGCACTTTTGGAAGCACTCTCTTCGTCGAGGAACCACAGTTAGTTAATTATAGACCGCTGACTATATTTATAGGCATTGTGCACACCCCAGTTGCATATCTTCCGCAAACGTAATATTGAACTTTTAGACTACACAACAAATAAAATTTTCGTTCTATTTGTTTCGTATGCAAAGCAATTCAAAAGTGTCAAACAGCGTTTGCAGGTATTATTAATGCTTTTATATATAGTTTGCAATCGGTAGGTAACATTGCGTGACACTTAAGAATTATTTTGTGAATTTTTAAAAGCACTATTTTTGTCGCTGAACCACACTTAATCAATTATAGACCGCTGACTATATTTATAGGCATTGTGCACACCCCAGTTGCATATCTTCCGCAAACGAAATATTGAACTTTTAGACTACACAGCAAATAAAATTTTCGTTCTATTTGTTTCCTATTCAAAGCAATTCAAACGTGTCAAAACGCGTTTGCAGGTATTATTAAAGCTTTTATATATAGTTTGCAATCGGTAGGTAACATTGTGTGACACCTAAGAATTATTTTGTGCACTTTTGGAAGCACTCTCTTCGTCGAGGAACCACAGTTAATTAATTATAGACCGTTGAGTATATTTATAGGCATTGTGCACACGCCAGTTGCATATCTTCCGCAAACGTAATATTGAACTTTTAGGCTACACAGCAAATAAAATTTTCGTTCTATTTGTTTCGTATGCAAAGCAATTCAAAGTATCAAAAAGCGTTTGCAAGTATTATATATGCTTTTATATATAGTTTGCAATCGGTAGGTAACATTGTGTGACACCTAAGAATTATTTTGTGCACTTTTGGAAGCACTCTTCCTGTCGAGGATCCACAGTTATCAACTATAGACCGCTGACTATATTTATAGGCATTGTGCACACCCCAGTTGCATATCTTCCGCAAACGTAATATTGAACTTTTAGACTACACAACAAATAAAATTTTCGTTCTATTTGTTTCGTATGCAAAGCAATTCAAAAGTGTCAAACAGCGTTTGCAGGTATTATTAATGCTTTTATATATAGTTTGCAATCGGTAGGTAACATTGCGTGACACTTAAGAATTATTTTGTGAATTTTTAAAAGCACTATTTTTGTCGCTGAACCACACTTAATCAATTATAGACCGCTGACTATATTTATAGGCATTGTGCACACCCCAGTTGCATATCTTCCGCAAACGAAATATTGAACTTTTAGACTACACAGCAAATAAAATTTTCGTTCTATTTGTTTCCTATTCAAAGCAATTGAAACGTGTCAAAACGCGTTTGCAGGTATTATTAAAGCTTTTATATATAGTTTGCAATCGGTAGGTAACATTGTGTGACACCTAAGAATTATTTTGTGCACTTTTGGAAGCACTCTCTTCGTCGAGGAACCACAGTTAATTAATTATAGACCGCTGACTATATTTATAGGCATTGTGCACACCCCAGTTGCATATCTTCCGCAAACGTAATATTGAACTTTTAGACTACACAACAAATACAATTTTCGTTCTATTTGTTTCCTATTCAAAGCAATTCAAACGTGTCAAAACGCGTTTGCAGGTATTATTAAAGCTTTTATATATAGTTTGCAATCGGTAGGTAACATTGCGTGACACTTAAGAATTATTTTGTGCACTTTTGGAAGCACTCTCTTCGTCGATGAACCACAGTTAATCAATTATAGACCGTTGAGTATATTTATAGGTATTGTGCACACTCCAGTTGCATATCTTCCGCAAACGTAATATTGAACTTTTAGACTACACAGCAAATAAAATTTTCGTTCTATTTGTTTCGTATGCAAAGCAATGCAAACGTGTCAAAAAGCGTTTGCAGGTATTATTAAAGCTTTTATATATAGTTTGCAATCGGTAGGTAACATTGCGTGACACCTAAGAATTATTTTGTGCACTTTTGGAAGCACTCCCTTCGTCGAGGAACCACAGTTAATTAATTATAGACCGCTGACTATATTTATAGGCATTGTGCACACCCCAGTTGCATATCTTCCGCAAACGTAATATTGAACTTTTAGGCTACACAGCAAATAAAATTTTCGTTCTATTTGTTTCGTATGCAAAGCAATTCAAAGTATCAAAAAGCGTTTGCAGGTATTATATATGCTTTTATATATAGTTTGCAATCGGTAGGTAACATTGTGTGACACCTAAGAATTATTTTGTGCACTTTTGGAAGCACTCTTCCTGTCGATGAACCACACTTAATCAGTTATAGACCGCTGACTATATTTATAGGCATTGTGCACACCCCAGTTGCATATCTTCCGCAAACGAAATATTGAACTTTTAGACTACACGGCAAATAAAATTTTCGTTCTATTTGTTTCCTATTCAAAGCAATTCAAACGTGTCAAAACGCGTTTGCAGGTATTATTAAAGCTTTTATATATAGTTTGCAATCGGTAGGTAACATTGCGTGACAGCTAAGAATTATTTTGTGCACTTTTGGAAGCACTCTCTTTGTCGAGGAACCATAGTTAATTAATTATAGACCGCTGACTATATTTATAGGCATTGTGCACACCCCGGTTGCATATCTTTTCCAAACGTAATAATGACCTTTTAGACTACACAACAAATAAAATTTTCGTTCTATTTGTTTCGTATGCAAAGCAATTCAAAAGTGTCAAACAGCGTTTGCAGGTATTATTAATGCTTTTATATATAGTTTGCAATCGGTAGGTAACATTGCGTGACACTTAAGAATTATTTTGTCAATTTTTAAAAGCACTATTTTTGTCGATGAACCACACTTAATCAATTATAGACCGCTGACTATATTTATAGGCATTGTGCACACCCCAGTTGCACATCTTCCGCAAACGTAATATTGAACTTTTAGACTACACAGCAAATACAATTTTCGTTCTATTTGTTTCCTATTCAAAGCAATTCAAACGTGTCAAAACGCGTTTGCAGGTATTATTAAAGCTTTTATATATAGTTTGCAATCGGTAGGTAACATTGTGTGACACCTAAGAATTATTTTGTGCACCTTTGGAAGCACTCTTCCTGTCGAGGATCCACAGTTAATCAATTATAGACCGCTGACTATATTTATAGGCATTGTGCACACCCCAGTTGCATATCTTCCGCAAACGAAATATTGAACTTTTAGACTACACAGCAAATAAAATTTTCGTTCTATTTGTTTCCTATTCAAAGCAATTCAAACGTGTCAAAACGCGTTTGCAGGTATTATTAAAGCTTTTATATATAGTTTGCAATCGGTAGGTAACATTGTGTGACACCTAAGAATTATTTTGTGCTGGAAGCACTCTCTTCGTCGAGGAACCACAGTTAATTAATTATAGACCGCTGACTATATTTATAGGCATTGTGCACACCCCAGTTGCATATCTTCCGCAAACGTAATATTGATCTTTTAGACTACACAACAAATAAAATTTTCGTTCTATTTGTTTCGTATGCAAAGCAATGCAAACGTGTCAAAAAGCGTTTGCAGGTATTATTAAAGCTTTTATATATAGTTTGCAATCGGTAGGTAACATTGCGTCACAGCTAAGAATTATTTTGTGCACTTTTGGAAGCACTCTCTTTGCCGATAAACCACAGTTAGTTAATTATAGACCGCTGACTATATTTATAGAAATTGTGCACACCCCAGTTGCATATCTTCCGTAAACGTAATATTGAACTTTTAGACTACACAACAAATAAAATTTTCGTTCTATTTGTTTCCTATTCAAAGCAATTCAAACGTGTCAAAACGCGTTTGCAGGTATTATTAAAGCTTTTATATATAGTTTGCAATCGGTAGGTAACATTGCGTGAGAGCTAAGAATTATTTTGTGCATTATTAAAAGCACTATTTTTGTCGATGAACCACAGTTAATCAATTATAGACCGTTGAGTATATTTATAGGCATTGTGCACACTCCAGTTGCATATCTTCCGCAAACGTAATATTGAACTTTTAGACTACACAGCAAATACAATTTTCGTTCAATTTGTTTCCTATTCAAAGCAATTCAAACGTGTCAAAACGCGTTTGCAGGTATTATTAAAGCTTTTATATATAGTTTGCAATCGGTAGGTAACATTGTGTGACACCTAAGAATTATTTGTGCACTTTTGGAAGCACTCTCTTCGTCGAGGAACCACAGCTAATTAATTATAGACCGCTGACTATATTTATAGGCATTGTGCACACCCCAGTTGCATATCTTCCGCAAACGTAATATTGAACTTTTAGACTACACAACAAAAACAATTTTCGTTCTATTTGTTTCCTATTCAAAGCAATTCAAACGTGTCAAAACGCGTTTGCAGGTATTATTAAAGCTTTTATATATAGTTTGCAATCGGTAGGTAACATTGTGTGACACCTAAGAATTATTTTGTGCACTTTTGGAAGCACTCTCTTCGTCGAGGAACCACAGCTAATTAATTATAGACCGCTGACTATATTTATAGGCATTGTGCACACCCCAGTTGCATATCTTCCGCAAACGAAATATTGAACTTTTAGACTACACAGCAAATAAAATTTCGTTCTATTTGTTTCCTATTCAAAGCAATTCAACGTGTCAAAACGCGTTTGCAGGTATTATTAAAGCTTTTATATATAGTTTGCAATCGGTAGGTAACATTGTGTGACACCTAAGAATTATTTTGTGCACTTTTGGAAGCACTCTCTTCGTCGAGGAACCACAGTTAATTAATTATAGACCGCTGACTATATTTATAGGCATTGTGCACACCCCAGTTGCATATCTTCCGCAAACGTAATATTGATCTTTTAGACTACACAACAAATAAAATTTTCGTTCTATTTGTTTCGTATGCAAAGCAATGCAAACGTGTCAAAAAGCGTTTGCAGGTATTATTAAAGCTTTATATATAGTTTGCAATCGGTAGGTAACATTGCGTCACAGCTAAGAATTATTTTGTGCACTTTTGGAAGCACTCTCTTTGCCGATAAACCACAGTTAGTTAATTATAGACCGCTGACTATATTTATAGAAATTGTGCACACCCCAGTTGCATATCTTCCGTAAACGTAATATTGAACTTTTAGACTACACAACAAATAAAATTTTCGTTCTATTTGTTTCCTATTCAAAGCAATTCAAACGTGTCAAAACGCGTTTGCAGGTATTATTAAAGCTTTTATATATAGTTTGCAATCGGTAGGTAACATTGCGTGAGAGCTAAGAATTATTTTGTGCATTATTAAAAGCACTATTTTTGTCGATGAACCACAGTTAATCAATTATAGACCGTTGAGTATATTTATAGGCATTGTGCACACTCCAGTTGCATATCTTCCGCAAACGTAATATTGAACTTTTAGACTACACAGCAAATACAATTTTCGTTCAATTTGTTTCCTATTCAAAGCAATTCAAACGTGTCAAAACGCGTTTGCAGGTATTATTAAAGCTTTTATATATAGTTTGCAATCGGTAGGTAACACTGCGTGAGAGCTAAGAATTATTTTGTGCATTATTAAAAGCACTATTTTTGTCGATGAACCACAGTTAATCAATTATAGACCGTTGAGTATATTTATAGGCATTGTGAACACTCCAGTTGGATATCTTCCGCAAACGTAATATTGAACTTTTAGACTACACAGCAAATAAAATTTTCGTTCTATTTGTTTCCTATTCAAAGCAATTCAAACGTGTCAAAACGCGTTTGCAGGTATTATTAAAGCTTTTATATATAGTTTGCAATCGGTAGGTAACATTGTGTGACACCTAAGAATTATTTTGTGCACTTTTGGAAGCACTCTTCCTGTCGATGAACCACACTTAATCAATTATAGACCGCTGACTATATTTATAGGCATTGTGCACACCTCAGTTGCATATCTTCCGCAAACGTAATATTGATCTTTTAGACTACACAACAAATAAAATTTTCGTTCTATTTGTTTCGTATGCAAAGCAATGCAAACGTGTCAAAAAGCGTTTGCAGGTATTATTAAAGCTTTTATATATAGTTTGCAATCGGTAGGTAACATTGCGTCACAGCTAAGAATTATTTTGTGCACTTTTGGAAGCACACTCTTTGCCGATAAACCACAGTTAGTTAATTATAGACCGCTGACTATATTTATAGAAATTGTGCACACCCCAGTTGCATATCTTCCGTAAACGTAATATTGAACTTTTAGACTACACAACAATAAAATTTTCGTTCTATTTGTTTCCTATTCAAAGCAATTCAAACGTGTCAAAACGCGTTTGCAGGTATTATTAAAGCTTTTATATATAGTTTGCAATCGGTAGGTAACATTGCGTGAGAGCAAAGAATTATTTTGTGCATTATTAAAAGCACTATTTTTGTCGATGAACCACAGTTAATCAATTATAGACCGTTGAGTATATTTATAGGCATTGTGCACACTCCAGTTGCATATCTTCCGCAACGTAATATTGAACTTTTAGACTACACAGCAAATAAAATTTTCGTTCTATTTGTTTCCTATTCAAAGCAATTCAAACGTGTCAAAACGCGTTTGCAGGTATTATTAAAGCTTTTATATATAGTTTGCAATCGGTAGGTAACATTGTGTGACACCTAAGAATTATTTTGTGCACTTTTGGAAGCACTCTCTTCGTCGAGGAACCACAGCTAATTAATTATAGACCGCTGACTATATTTATAGGCATTGTGCACACCCCAGTTGCATATCTTCCGCAAACGTAATATTGAACTATTAGACTACACAACAAAAACAATTTTCGTTCTATTTGTTTCCTATTCAAAGCAATTCAAACGTGTCAAAACGCGTTTGCAGGTATTATTAAAGCTTTTATATATAGTTTGCAATCGGTAGGTAACACTGCGTGAGAGCTAAGAATTATTTTGTGCATTATTAAAAGCACTATTTTTGTCGATGAACCACAGTTAATCAATTATAGACCGTTGAGTATATTTATAGGCATTGTGAACACTCCAGTTGGATATCTTCCGCAAACGTAATATTGAACTTTTAGACTACACAGCAAATAAAATTTTCGTTCTATTTGTTTCGTATGCAAAGCAATTCAAAGTATCAAAAAGCGTTTGCAGGTATTATATATGCTTTTATAAATAGTTTGCAATCTGTAGGTAACATTGTGTGACACCTAAGAATTATTTTGTGCACTTTTGGAAGCACTCTTCCTGTCGATGAACCACACTTAATCAATTATAGACGCTGACTATATTTATAGGCATTGTGCACACCCCAGTTGCATATCTTCTCCAAACGTAATAATGAACTTTTAGACTACACAACAAATAAAATTTTCGTTCTATTTGTTTCGTATGCAAAGCAATTCAAAAGTGTCAAACAGCGTTTGCAGGTATTATTAATGCTTTTATATATAGTTTGCAATCGGTAGGTAACATTGCGTGACACTTAAGAATTATTTTGTCAATTTTAAAAGCACTATTTTTGTCGATGAACCACACTTAATCAATTATAGAGCGCTGACTATATTTATAGGCATTGTGCACACCCCAGTTGCATATCTTCCGCAAACGTAATATTGAACTTTTAGACTACACAGCAAATAAAATTTTCGTTCTATTTGTTTCGTATGCAAAGCAATGCAAACGTGTCAAAAAGCGTTTGCAGGTATTATTAAAGCTTTTATATATAGTTTGCAATCGGTAGGTAACATTGCGTCACAGCTAAGAATTATTTTGTGCACTTTTGGAAGCAATCTCTTTGCCGATAAACCACAGTTAGTTAATTATAGACCGCTGACTATATTTATAGAAATTGTGCACACCCCAGTTGCATATCTTCCGTAAAGGTAATATTGATCTTTTAGACTACACAACAAATAAAATTTTCGTTCTATTTGTTTCGTATGCAAAGCAATGCAAACGTGTCAAAAGCGTTTGCAGGTATTATTAAAGCTTTTATATATAGTTTGCAATCGGTAGGTAACATTGCGTCACAGCTAAGAATTATTTTGTGCACTTTGGAAGCAATCTCTTTGCCGATAAACCACAGTTAGTTAATTATAGACCGCTGACTATATTTATAGAAATTGTGCACACCCCAGTTGCATATCTTCCGTAAACGTAATATTCGATCTTTTAGACTACACAACAAATAAAATTTTCGTTCTATTTGTTTCGTATGCAAAGCAATGCAAACGTGTCAAAAAGCGTTTGCAGGTATTATTAAAGCTTTTATATATAGTTTGCAATCGGTAGGTAACATTGCGTCACAGCTAAGAATTATTTTGTGCACTTTTGGAAGCACTCTCTTTGCCGATAAACCACAGTTAGTTAATTATAGACCGCTGACTATATTTATAGAAATTGTGCACACCCCAGTTGCATATCCTTCCGTAAACGTAATATTGATCTTTTAGACTACACAACAAATAAAATTTTCGTTCTATTTGTTTCGTATGCAAAGCAATGCAAACGTGTCAAAAAGCGATTGCAGGTATTATTAAAGCTTTTATATATAGTTTGCAATCGATAGGTAACATTGCGTCACAGCTAAGAATTATTTTGTGCACTTTTGGAGCACTCTCTTTGCCGATAAACCACAGTTAGTTAATTATAGACCGCTGACTATATTTATAGAAATTGTGCACACCCCAGTTGCATATCTTCCGTAAACGTAATATTGATCTTTTAGACTACACAACAATAAAATTTTCGTTCTATTTGTTTCGTATGCAAAGCAATGCAAACGTGTCAAAAAGCGTTTGCAGGTATTATTAAAGCTTTTATATATAGTTTGCAATCGGTAGGTAACATTGCGTGAGAGCTAAGAATTATTTTGTGCATTATTAAAAGCACTATTTTTGTCGATGAACCACAGTTAATCAATTATAGACCGTTGAGTATATTTATAGGCATTGTGCACACTCCAGTTGCATATCTTCCGCAAACGTAATATTGAACTTTTAGACTACACAGCAAATAAAATTTTCGTTCTATTTGTTTCCTATTCAAAGCAATTCAAACGTGTCAAAACGCGTTTGCAGGTATTATTAAAGCTTTTATATATAGTTTGCAATCGGTAGGTAACATTGTGTGACACCTAAGAATTATTTTGTGCACTTTTGGAAGCACTCTCTTCGTCGGGGAACCACAGTTAATTAATTATAGACCGCTGACTATATTTATAGGCATTGTGCACACCTCAGTTGCATATCTTCCGCAAACGTAATATTGAACTTTTAGACTACACAACAAATACAATTTTCGTTCTATTTGTTTCCTATTCAAAGCAATTCAAACGTGTCAAAACGCGTTTGCAGTATTATTAAAGCTTTTATATATAGTTTGCAATCGGTAGGTAACATTGCGTGACACTTAAGAATTATTTTGTGCACTTTTGGAAGCACTCTCTTCGTCGATGAACCACAGTTAATCAATTATAGACCGTTGAGTATATTTATAGGTATTGTGCACACTCCAGTTGCATATCTTCCGCAAACGTAATATTGAACTTTTAGACTACACAGCAAATAAAATTTTCGTTCTATTTGTTTCGTATGCAAAGCAATGCAAACGTGTCAAAAAGCGTTTGCAGGTATTATTAAAGCTTTTATATATAGTTTGCAATCGGTAGGTAACATTGCGTGACACCTAAGAATTATTTTGTGCACTTTTGGAAGCACTCCCTTCGTCGAGGAACACAGTTAATTAATTATAGACCGCTGACCTATATTTATAGGCATTGTGCACACCCCAGTTGCATATCTTCCGCAAACGTAATATTGAACTTTTAGGCTACACAGCAAATAAATTTTCGTTCTATTTGTTTCGTATGCAAAGCAATTCAAAGTATCAAAAAGCGTTTGCAGGTATTATTATGCTTTTATATATAGTTTGCAATCGGTAGGTAACATTGTGTGACACCTAAGAATTATATTGTGCACTTTTGGAAGCACTCTTCCTGTCGATGAACCACACTTAATCAGTTATAGACCGCTGACTATATTTATAGGCATTGTGCACACCCCAGTTGCATATCTTCCGCAAACGAAATATTGAACTTTTAGATTACACGGCAAATAAAATTTTCGTTCTATTTGTTTCCTATTCAAAGCAATTCAAACGTGTCAAAACGCGTTTGCAGGTATTATTAAAGCTTTTATATATAGTTTGCAATCGGTAGGTAACTTTGTGTGACACCTAAGAATTATTTTGTGCACTTTTGGAAGCACTCTTCCTGTCGAGGATCCACAGTTAATCAATTATAGACCGCTGACTATATTTATAGGCAT